>PVJL010013402.1:0-32501 GCA_004026885.1 Lyroderma lyra
GCTCTGCATTTCTCCTAACGTCGTGTCCTCTGTTATCCAAGAAGACTGACCCCTGAGCATGGACTGTTTCTGTGCCACTTAGCAGATGTGGCCCCAGGGCACCTGAGGTGGGTACTGGTGACGGCGCGGGCAATTCCCGTGACGTAGGAAACGTGCTGGAGCGTGACTGCTGCAGAGCTGCCCACCAACACGGAGCAGAAAACCACAGCACTTCCAGGGGACCCGCAGGCGGGTCCTGACACTCACACTAGACGGCAGCAGAGGACCCCTCTGCCTGAGGACGATCAGAGGTTGTTCTAGAACTCACGGGAGACGCGTAGCAGCAGAGGGAAGCGTCGTCTTTCTCCTCGTTTACCCGGGAGTCCAGACCCTGGTGCAGAGCTCGTTCTGAGAGATCCCCCGTTTCAGGCCCCGCAGAGGTAGGCTGACCGGACGTGCCATCTGACACAGGACAGCACCGATGTTTCCTGTCCCGTTTAAAACCGCACGTCTGGCCAGCCCGTCCGGAGGCCTCTCATCGTGCCTGCTGCCCCCATGCCCAGCGGAGGCAGGAACAGTTAGGGTGTCCACCCCACAGGTATGTAAATGGGAAACTGATCCTAACACCCTCTGAGTCCAGGACCAAGGCCTCCGTGGGCCAAGATGGGCCAGTAGAGCTTGTACACACGGGATCCTGGACAATAGTGATCAGAATTGTCCTGCACCACTGGGTGGAATCTTGTTCGTTCTATTTGAAGAAAATCTGCACAGAACCTAATGCTCCAGCTCACCATGCACTGACCAGGCTGGTTTGGGTGGGACTTGGGCAGGCAGCTGGGGATGGGGACAGGTGGGCAGGGAGGAGGTGGCCTGGCCCTTCACAGGGTACAGCCAGCACCAGATCCCTGTGACAAGGTCATCCCCACTTCTGCACCTGGCCTGTTCTCCTGCCTTTTCAAATCTGCTCTTCCTCAGCCCAGAGGAAGCTCTGCTTCTGCCCATTTTCCCTTCCTCTGAGGTCACACCTGACAGGAGCTTCCTGGCTGCTCAGAATGGAGTCTGGGGTGGCAGTTTCCTTCTGGGGGAGAGCCTGAACCCCAGACAGGCACACAGCTGACTTCTGTCCCCTCCAACTACTATCTGTGTGATTTCAGGAAAAGACCATCTTCTAGTCTGTCAGATGGGACAACTGCTCCCTCTCGGGGTGGCTGTGAGGGCTCAGTGAGGTGGTGCCTGTCACCTCCTGCCCAATATGTGATCTGCATTCACTGCCCCTCCTTCATCCCTTCTTAGTCCTTTCTCTACCTTCTATGGGCTGGAGGAACCAAGAATTTAGCCAATAGCCTCCCTGTAGCAGAACAAGCTCTCCTATTGGTGTCCAAACAGCCAATGTCCCCCTAGGTGCTAACTCTGGCATCTGTGCTGGCTTCATCCTCAGGATGGCATTGACTTCAGCCCCTCTCTGATCTTCACAACCCTGCAAAAAGATCAACCACTAAAAACTTTAAATGGACTTGAATAGTCCATTTTCAAAAAGAGAAGACATACAAATGGTCAACGAGCACACTAAGATGTTAGACATCATCTGTCATGATGGAAATGCAAATTAAAACCACATGTGATACCCCTTTACACACACAAGAATGGCTATCATCAGACGCCCGCCAGGCCCCGGGCGCGTAGAGAGGGAGGCACGAGGAGGGAGGTGGGAGGTGGGGAAAAAGCAAAAAAAATAAAAGAAAAAAAAAAAAAAGAAGAAGAATGGCCATCATCAAGAAAACTAAAAATAACACATCAGCAACAACATAGAGAAAGTAGAATTCTTAAATATGTCCTGTGAAAATGTAAAATGCTGTGGTCTCTGTGTGCAATAGTTTGGAATTTCCGCCCTGCAAAAAATTCCCATGTGGTTCAACAAATCCATACATGTATATACGTATGTAGGTATTTATGTGTGGTTGTCTACATCCTCCTAAAAATTAAAGAGAGGTTTCAAACAAAAGCCGAAGCATGAATCTTCATAGCAGAACTGTTCACAACAGCAAAGAGGTATAAAGCAAGTCAAACATCCATCTCAATCTGTAGTTACAACTAAGTAAGCAACTGTGCACTGTTACACCAGGATTCTCTGGGCTGATACAATTATGAACATATTTAATCATTTCTAGAAATACATTTCCTCAGAGCACACAAAAAGGATTTTAATGTGGCACAAAAAATGTTTACTAAGACAGCAAATATATTTAATTCCTCCAAATAAGAAGTTGATTCACCCCAATAAGTCTAACAATAAAAATGAATGAAAAAAAAAGAAGTTGATACATCTATGTTCAGTAATTAGTTTTTCATTATTTTGTCTTATTTAAGAAATGGTCTAGACATTCAATGAATATTCATCATTTAATAATTTAGAGGCAGAACTTTTAAGTTTCAACTTATCAAAGACACCTATAAAACCTGTTAAATGTAAATATACAATATAATTATTGCTGAAAATTTTATCTATAAACCTTTTATTTTATTTGTACCCAATTATTAGTTAAAACTTTATGAGGTTTTAAAGTCAATATTATTCAAGCTATTTTCTTGACATATTTTGTAACAGAGAACATAAACTTATTTTTGTAAACCCAGCTAAAACAACAATATTATATTTTGTATTAATAATTTCCAAAGATGTTTAGATAATCACATCGAACTTAAACGAGCTTTACTATCACATATTTTACCAGACCTGAAAAGCATTTGGGTTCATTTCTGTTTTATCTCTTATTTTATATAAGCATTTAATTTCCTCAAACCAATCTAGTATGAGAAACTAGTAATATCATCCAGAGATAGAAAACATCTTACCCTATGTTATACAAACACACTGATTCCACACACAGATATCAAAATACAAACAGAATTAGTAATCATTGGAGAGAACATACAAGATGTTTAACCAATAAAACAGCTGTTTGTCATGAGAGCTCTGTCACACGTTTTCCAATTTAGAAGTTATTCCCGCCCCGAGGACCCATCTTCTGGACACGGACAACAGGGTTTAAATAGTGACACAGGCCAGTGAGCCTCCTTATAGGTCAGCCAAACAAGCCAAAGGCCTCCACACAGAGAATGCAAAGGACACAGCCTTTCCTGAACCAAAGGGCCACCCCCAGAGACAGGTGGAGATGGCACAGACCTTCGTCACATAGGCGGTCAGGATGGTGGCGTGTGTACGGTGTCTTTGGTCCCCACAAAATGTGGGGCGCCTCCAACCACAAACCCACTAATTCGTGGCCCCAGGTCAGCGACACTGGGCTGGGATCTGTCCATCAGTAACGGGGGGTGAAGGTTGAGACAACAAAGGCTTCTTATGGGCTGGGGGCCCTCGTGACACACTCCCCGGGAGCCGGCACAGATGGACAGAGGCAAAACGGGAGCCCTGGTGCACCCGGCTGGCCACCAGGTATGTCGCAGTAAGCACACCTTGCAGATGGTGGAGGTCAGACAGGATAAGGTTGCTGGTCACGATGCCGAGCTGCCAGGACACAGAATGAGACGGAAGGAAGAACCTCATGCGGTTTTCAGGCAGGGACCCACAGCCACATGCGTCCCCACAGACGCCGGTCTGCAGAGAACCGCTGAACAATCCAAGCCTGTGGGCCGGCTCGGACGACAGGCTCACGGGGCCGCTGCCTGTCTTCTGTCCCTGTGACGGGTGGTTCCTTCCCAGGAAAAACGGCACGTGAGACACGGACAGAGGAACACGAACCTCTGTGGGAGGCAGGACTCAGTGAAGGATGTCGCCTGTCCTGGGCCCGAGGAGCCACCTTCACAGATACTTGCAACTGCCAGTTTAAATTCAGAAGAGACGCAGAGGGCCCCCCGTCTCCAAATCCTACCCAGCACAGCAGGAATGTTCACAGGGCGGGCAGGGAGAGTTCACAGAAGCATGAAATCTCCAGAGAGGGTGTAGCTACACTGGACACACATTTGGGAAAAGAGGAAGATGCACTGTTAGGTGTTAAGAGTAAAAACGAGCAGTTTGCCGGTAACGTGGGAAAGGTTCCCCACACGGAGCAGGTACATTTGTGTTGTGCAAACCAGAAAGCAGTGGGGGAGGGGGTGGCTCTAGCTGGTTGCCAAGCTCCTGCTTGGAGTCTTTCAGTCAGCCGCTGAGGTGACTGTCCACTGGCTGTCCATTTGTCCTTGACAGTTGTCAAGGAGGCGGCTGAAGGTTAGCAAGGCTGGGCCCAGGCGGGCTGTGTTGGGAAAAGGCCCCTTTCCCAATTTCCCTTCCTTCCTTTGCTACGCTGACGAGGGCCCGTGGTAGCCTGGCTGAGTCTGTCTGATCTCCCCACCAGACGGGACCAGGGCAGATGCTGACACTTGTGTTGAAATCCCTATTGCTTCCGTTTTGCCAAACTTCTGACCAAAAGGAGAGTAAATCCATTCAGTATCTTGTCAGATTTCCGATTGAACGCACAGTAATATTTCTGTTGCTATTAAACAATTCCTTACACCCAAGAGGCCACCAAGACCATGAACTTCTAGAGTCCCCGCTCTGATACTGAAGAGAAAGAACTGACCATCTTCGTGCCATAGTGCAGAGTGAAGATGGCGCTGACTAGTGGGACCACCCCTGACACCACATCGCTAAGGCCCATTTACTGCGGTTCCTGTCACCCAGGACATGTCCACCTGTCAACAGAAAACAACAAGGCACACTCAAAGGCTAGAACCCACTTGGAAGAGATAGAGCGGCATCAGAGACACACGTGGGGGGGGGGGGGTCGGATGTCTCATGGGAATTTAAAGCAGCTATGACACAGTGCAAGGGCTCTCGTGGTTGAAGCAGGGGGCATGCTACAACACATGGCAATGTGATCAGAGTGATGGAAATCCTATGACAGGACGAAAAGCAAAGCAAGAGATCCAACGCTCTGTGACAGAAGTGGAGACTGCCTCCGACAGGATTGTTCGCAGACCGGGCACGGTGGAGGAAAAGGCGTCTGAGCTTGAACGATGACGAGGAACTTCTAGTGTTGAAAAGCAAAGAGAGAAGAGACTGGAAAAAGCCAGAACAGAATATCCAAGAACGTGAGATAACTGCAAAATGTGTAACAGACACAAAAACGGAAATATCAGGAAAAGACAGAGAAAAAGCAACAAAAGCAAGAAGGTCTGACGATTTCCCCAATTTCATGACCAACGCCAAACCACAGATCAAGGAAGCCAGACGCCTCCCAGGATGCAAAATTCCTACACCTCAGCCTATCACTTTGAACTGCAGACAGTACAGTCACAGATAAAAAAACAGCTTGTGAGACAGCCAGGGGCCGAAACGCCTCCCCCGCAGAGCAGCCGCCACGCGAGCTGACACATCTGAGCTCTCGGAAGCTGTGCTGGCGAGAGGCAAGTGCTGCGCAGTGCTTAACGCGTCCAGAGGGAAAAGCACCAACTTCACCAACTTCCAAGGCTGTATCTGGGGAAATCATCTTTCAGGAGTGAACGGGAAATACTTTCTCAGGCAAAAACAAAAACAGCCATGAAAGCGAGGGCATTGCTGCCCGCAGACCTGGCTGGCCGGAAACGTCACCAGTTCTTCAGAGAGAAGTGGGGACGACAAAGGCCAGGAACTCAGACCCACACAAAGGAAGGGCATTAGACGGGGGACAAGTGAATGGAAATAAAAACGTACTTTTCTTACTCTTAATCGACCTGACATAACGTAGTAACATAATTATTTTAAAAAATAACAGCAACAAGGTGTCCGATGACGACACCTCATGGAGAAGAGATGGATCGCGCCAGGGGAAGGACCATGAGCACTTTGCCATCATGAGACGCTCGGTGCTGTCACATCTGCAGGGACACAGGAGCGTGAGCTTGGATTTGTTGTAAACGGATATTCCAAACCGTAGGGCAGCCAGTACATAGCCATGCATGTACCTGCTCTGCTAAGAAGGGAGGGAAAAGGAAGTCATATGAAATGCTCAATTAACACAAAAAAGGCAGAAAAGGTGCAAGAAAAGCAGGAACAAAGAAAACAGCAAAAGTGTGGTAGCTGATAATCCAACTGTGTCGACAATCACTCTCAACAGCAATGGCCTAAAGGCACCAACTAGAAGACACAGAGTCCACAGTGGATGGAAAAACAGGACCCGCTGTTTTCCACACGACACCACCTGAATTGTAAAGACGTAACGATTCCAAGTAGCGAGAGAGGCCGCGCTGACAGCGACCAGGCAGGAGCAGCTCGGCCGACCTCACACAGCAGACTTCAGATCAAGGAGAACTATTAAGGTCAGGGCGGGAAGGACGTTACCTAATGAAAATGGGTCCATTATACAAAAAGACATAACAAAGGGTGCTGACTCGGCGTGCGCCTAACAGCAGAGCGTCGGGACGCCCGAGGCAAAAACTGACAGGACTGTGAGGAGAAACAGATGGACCCACTCCTGTGGTTGGACCCTGTCAGACGTGGTCAGACCCCGTGGACAGAGAAGCAGAATGGACGGCGCTGAACTCAGCAGCACCGCCGATCTGCTGGATGGAGTGGACTTCCATAGGCGACTTCACCCAGCCACCGCGGAACACACGTTCCCCTCAGGCTCCCGTGGGACAGTCACCCGGGTGGAGCACGATCTGGGCCACAAACACTCCGGAAGCGTTTAGAATAGAAATGGTGCAGTGTTTGCTCTCAGAACACAAGGGGACGACGAATCCACGGGAGCAGGATGGCTGGGAAACCCCAGACACTTGCAGATTGAAGTGCAAACTTCTAAATAACACGCAGGTCAAAGAAGGAATCTCAGGAGAGACCTTAAAACACCTGGAACTGAATGAAAATGAAGAAACACCACGTACGCAAATGCGTGGGGTGCAATGAAAGCAGCGCGCACCGCGCCTGCCATGGCTTCTGCACCCGAACACTCATGACACTGCGTGTGCAGGAGAAGCTCAGGCCCACCCTCACCTGTGAAACCAAGAGGGAGTGCCTGCCCCGGCGATCTGGGGCTCACGGAGCTGGAGGTCCCCCTCTGCACTGGTACAGCCTTCCGGGCCAGCCGGCCTCTCGGCACTGACACTCACACAGCACTTCACAGCACGCATCTCTTTCCCATTGCCCACTCAGGCACATGGGCAGTGGGCTGGTAGAGGGGCCAAGTTGCCCTGTGGGGTACAGGTCCTGGCTTGCGTGGCTGCCAGCCTCCAAGGGAATTACCCATTCAAGGGAAACTCAAGTCGGACCACCGCCTGGTCCCACCAATACGGCTTCCCCTCTAACTTCCTGGTTCTCCGGAGGGGTGACAAGGACCACTCCTGAACGGCCTGCCACAGGTCACATGGACTGCTTTTCTCCTTCAGGTCCTCTGTCCTGAATGCTCCCTGTGGACTAGAACTGGGAGGTGGCCAGGGGCTGGACACTTGCTGGACACCAACCTCCCCTTACACAATCTCACGGACAACCCAGCACCTCACCTGCCCCAGTCAAGTCCTCACACTCAGCTCTCCCTGGTGGCAGGGCTTACAGACACGCAGCTCCAAGAGGAGGGACCACCTCCACCGTTTGGGATCTCAAGGAGCTAAAGGACCACCTGGCACAGGTGCTCCATCCATCTCGACTAAATGAACCCCTGTGGTCTTACTTTATCCATCTTTGATTGTGGCAATGATATAAAAACACGGTATTTTTGTAGACTGCACTAAATACCTTTCAAGTCATTTGCAGGACCGTCTAGAGACAAACTGCCACCACAGAGAAGCCCTCTGTAATCACAGGCAGGCCGAAGGCTGGCCGCCCCGCCCCCTCCCGCCCCCACCTGAAAGTGGCCTGGCAGTCACAGGAAAAGCAACACCGGGTCTGGCCCAAACAAAGAAGTCAAGCCAAGGCTTCTAGATGCTTCTCACAGCTTCACAGCCCTGCAAAACCAAGACAGCTCAGCCAATTCGGTCCCCTCCGCCCCTAGAAACCCAAGGGCGGTGGCAATACTTGCCAGGTATCTCGAGGGCCACCCGTGACACCCATCCAACCGCGCGTGCGTACCCAAGCCGTCACCAGCTCCTAGCAATTTTACCTCCCAAGGATCTGGGCCACCACGCTATCCCACGCCTGTGCAGCAGCCTCCTCACCGGATCTGAAAGCGCACCTCTAGTCCCAGACCCCTCCCCAAACCCTTAAGGAGGATTTGGCTCTCAGGATAGAAACCCGCCGGCCCCCACCCCACCCAGCCCCAGCCCCACGGCCTGCGAGGTCTCGCATGCGATGGCCCTGGCGTCTTCCCAGGGCCACCTGGAGGCCCTCTGCTCGGACTGAGTCCTACGTGTGTTGCCAGCTTTGTGCCTGAGAAGCCGCGAGCCCAAAGAACACAGCAGGTGGCAGAGTGCGGGACACAGGTCTACTGAGGAGCGCGGGCAACGGGCGGCGGCGCGTAGGGTCCCGCGTCCCGCAAGACAGGGCGCATGCTGTGGCGGAAACCCCTGGGCGGGCCCCGCAGGCCGGCTCCCCTGCGACAGCATCCAGGGCAGCGGGCAGCGCTGCGCAGCTACGGGGACCGGCTGCCGGAGAAGCGGCGTCCGTCTCCGTGGAGCCCGGGCTGCCCGCCGCTGCTGCGCCCGGGCCGGCTCCCAGCACGCTGTCCCCTCGCTGTCCCTCCCGGGCCGCTCAGTTCCAGGACGCTTCTGGCCGGACGGCCTGCGGGGAGGCTGGGGGGCGGGGTGGGGGGCGGCCGGCTTGGCGCCTCCTCGGCGGCTGGACCTCCCCGTCGCCTGACGCAAGTCCCCGCTCCCTGCGCCCGTTCTCCGGGGGACACCCCCTTAGCGACGCGCGCAGCGCTGATTCGCTCGCGGCCGGAGCCTCGTCCCGGGGCCGGCGGGCAGCCCGGCGCACGCCTGACCGCACAGGTACCCGCAGGCCGGGTCCAGGCACGCGCCGCTGCGGGCGGCTCCCCGCTGACCCCAACCCGGCCGGCGGGGGGAGGAACGTGCTCAGACCACCGGGGCTCAGAACCAGAAACGTTGGAAACCGCCGGTCACGTGCCCCTCTCACGTGGCGCGCCCCCCGTTTCCCGAGGGCGCCCCCGCGCCTGCGCCCCGGCTGCCGCGCCCGAGGCCACCCCCCACCCCCGAGCCCCCAGGCAGCGCCGGGCCAGGTGCGCCCTCCCCGCGGGGTCCTTCGGGCTGCGGCCGGGCAGCCCCGCTCGGGTCCTTCCGCGGTTGCGTAGCAGCTGCGAGGACGCGGCCGGGTCGGAAGCGGGTGCGGCGCTGCGGGAGCCCCGCGGGGCCCGAGATCGCGGGGACCCGGGCGGCTGGACGTGCACGGGCCGCCCCTGCTCTGCAGCGCTCGGCCCGGGGCCGCCCCTCCACGGCCGCCCGTGACCCGGGGCGGGCCGGAGGCCACGGTGGTCGGGGCGGGGCGGGGGGGGGGGGGTGCCCGGACAGGCGCGCTGTCCCCAAGTGCCGGCTCAACTAAAGGGTTTTTGCCCACTGGGTCGCGAGATCAGCGACAAAGCCCGGACAGTCTTTCCAACAGGTCGTCGCTCGGGCGACAGGACGGAAGGGGGAGCAACAGACCTCGAGATGCTGACCCATCACCCTCCACGGTGCGGGCGTTGTTGTTGAGGCTGAGGGTGAGCGAGGCCGGGTCCCTTCCTAAGCAGAGGCCATAGCATGGCGGTGACAGGGCCAGGGGAACGTTGGGTCGTGCTGCTGCTCTCCACCGTGACCCGTGTGTGCACAGCTCTGTCGGTCACGCTTCCAGCCACAGCAGACAGCCGTCATGGCGTCTCAAACCCTCGGTCGTCAGTGCCTCTCTGCTCTGGGTGAATGCCCGTCCTGGTGCCGCCTGGTCATCTTGTGTCACTGCTGTGTGCCTGTTACGCTCCGAGTCTGGACTGTGGCACGTTCTCAGTAATGTCTGCACAGTGCGAGTTGGGCATGGGGGTAGTGGAAGAGCACAGGCGATGCTACACCTCAGTGGCTGCACCGGTGGCTGGTGATGGCTCGTGGGACGGGAAACGTGGGTAGCTGGGCAGGACTTCCATGTTCGTGTCTTCGCGTGTTGTGACACCCATGTGGCGTAGTCCGCACCTGGTACGCAGTGCACACCTGAGCCTGGCACTGAGCGCAGCCATCGCAGGGGAGGTACAGCTCCGGCACGAGCATTTAGGAGATCCTTGGGACTAGCAGAGGTTGAAATGACCCTGGAGAACCGGGGTTGGAGAAAGCCTGTGCTGAGAGAGGAGGAGGCACTCCTGGCTGCAGTGGGCCGGAAGGTCGAAGGGGAGGTCAGAGGCATAGACCACAAATGGGGAGACCACAGATGGCAAGACGCGTCAGGCTCTGGCCGTGTGGACTGCGGAGCACTGCCTCTTTGCCAGTCAGTGTCTCACATCCATCATGTGACATGGCACTGAGTTTTCATGTCCCTGTGTCTCCAGCAAGCAAACTGTGTACGTGAAAGTGGTGGCGCTTTAACTCGGCTTTAGCATTCGGTTTGTCCAGGTGGGCGTGGGAGGCATGGCCCTGAGCACACCTGCAGCAACAGGGCATGGAGTGAAGTGGCCTGAGGGCATCTTGGGGGAACATCAGCAGGTGGCAGCCAGGTGGCGGTGCGTCGAGAAGGGTGTGCATGGACCCACGGACCCCTCCCTCAGCTCCAGTGTCCGGGAATTGGGGGAAGCAGATTGGGCTGAGGGGACTCTCATTCATTTCACAGCAGCCTCTCTCTGGTCTTCCCAGACGGGACGAACCCCCTGCTCTGAGCTGATGGCCAAGGACAGAGCCAAGCCCGGTGAGCTGGACCAAGAGAAGTACGATGCTGACGACAACGTGAAGATCATATGCCTCGGGGACAGCGCTGTGGGCAAGTCCAAGTATGTGGGGAGCGTGGGAAGAAGGGCCAGGCCCCCATGGGCCTCGGTTGCTGGGAAAACCTCTGGCGGCGCCGAGGAGCATGGCTTCTATGGCAGTCCTGAGAGGGGGTCTTGCTGGCCAGGTGCACATTGGGGAAATGGGGGGGTCGCATCAGCAGCCATGGAGCCCAGGCATGAGGACTCAGGAGACCGAGCTGCTGCCAGGAGTCCTGGCGGAAGCTGTAGGGCGCAGTCCATGCTGAGGAGGCGAGAACGGGGTTTCCCTGTGTGTCGTCTGTGGGCTCAGAGGTTGCAAGGCGGAGGCTGGGGGAACGGAGACAGGAGGGTGGGAGCCGTGTGGCAGGCATGACCACTGACGGTGACGTGAAGGTGGTGAAGGTGTTTTCTCTCAGAGACACTCACTGAGACGGAGAACAGTGGGCCGAGACGGTGACAGGCTGCAGTCAGCGTCCAGATCGGCATTTTCCTTCGTCTGACTTTAGCACCCATGTGTGCAGGTGCGGGTCCCTCTACCTGGGTGTGACGGGGAGGCTCTGCTGTGCTGGCCGCATGTCTCCAGCGGGTCGGCTCTGTCTCTTTCCTGTCCGGGGCTGGTGAGGACACACTTCACAGGATGAAGGCGGACTTGCCCCTGACCACGTCTGCATCAGTCCTGCCTCCCCGGCGCTCCGTGTCCACCTTGTTTCCTGCCTTTAGTTTTTAGTGCCGTATGCTTGACTCCGATAGCTACGAAGAACCCTCCAGAGGCTTTGCTGGTTTGGGGGCCATGTTCGTGAAGTCAGGTTTCCTCTCTGCCCCACCCCATCCACAGTGCCTAGATCATCCCCAAAACGTTCATTGTGCCTTATACAATGAACGGGGGTGGGGGGGTGTAGTTTGGGGAGATTAAGCAATAAACAACATTGTCTCTTTCTCCACCCAAGTTTGGCATCACCTTACCCTCCCTACTGAATTGTCTTAACTATTTCCTCTGCTTCCATTGAGAAGGCCACCATGCAGTGTTACTCTGGCTTCAAGCGTAAAAGATAACTTTTAAAATTCAGTGGGGGGAGAAGGTGTGCTGTGCTTACCCACGTTTCCCTGTGCTGAGAGTTACTGTTGGGGTGCCCTCTTCCCTCCTTCCGGGGGCTCTTAAGATTCCTTCTTCGTTCTGTTCACGTGGGAGCTTCTCGATTCTCCTTCACCCCTGAAGGGTGTGTCACCGGGTTGGGCTCTGCCTGCCAGTTCTCTCTTCCTGACACCGGGAAGGATGTGCCACTTCCTCCGGTCCCCGTGGTTTCTGGTGCGGAATCTCTGGCATCAGGACGGCGCAATGTCATCTCTCTCGTTGCCTACGAGGTGCTTTTGTCTTCAGACGTCACCAGTTTTACGATGCCATGTCCTGGCGTGGATTTCTTTCGGTTTATCCGGCCTGACGTCTGTTCACCTTCTTCATTCTTTAGGCTTACGTCTTTTGCCAAATTTGGGGGGTTTTCAGGATTGTTCCTTCGGTTGCTTTTTCAGCCTGGTCAGCTTCTTCCTCTTCTGGGACTCCAATGACATGGATGTCATAATGTGGACCCAGAGTTCCCTGAGGCTCTGTCCATTTTCTCCCCCCATTTTCTTACTGGTGTTCGTACTAGTAGCTTCTTGCATTCTGCCTGAACGACCGTGATTCTTCTGGTCTTTGCACCGTGCTCTGAGCCCATCCAGTGAGCCTTTTACTTCGGTTATTTTATTTTCCAAATGTTCTGAAATACCCATGGCGTTCTTTCTGTCTTCTGCTTCTGTGCTGGAAGATAGTCTGCTGTTGGGGCTTTCTGTGTTTTCGTTTATTTCAGACACATCTGTGATGGCTCATTGCCACATGTGTGTGACGCTGCTTTTAAAGCCTTGTCGGGTGGTGGTAACATCTGCGCCATCAGTGTTGACATCTGTTGATTTTCGTTCTGCGTTCAGGTGGAGGTCTTCCAGGTTCTTGGTGTGATGAGTGATGGTCTGTTGGCACTTGGACATTCTGAATATCATGTCACGTGTGTCTGGATCTCACTGGAGCCTTCCGTGGTAGCTGTCCCCTGTGGGCCTGCCTCCGCGGGGGCAGGAGCAGCACGTCAGCACCCCACACACACCCTGTATCTGCTGGTGCAAGTGAGGTCCAGCCATGTGGTCCCCTGACACAGAGCCAAGAACCTCACCATCATCTGCTGGGAAGGGAGCCCCACTCCTCACTTGGCCCCAACCCACCTTGGGAATGTTGGTGGGGTGCCTTGGTACAGTCCTGAAGGGGTACGAGTCTGGTCCCCACCAGCCTTTGCTCATGGGGTGAAGGTGTCGCTGCAGGTTTTTTTCTGTGGTGTTTGGAGGATGGTTACAGTGTTTTGTGACCTAGGCCACCTGCTGCCCAGGATGGCTTTGATTGTGGCCCAGCACAAATTCTTAAAACATGATCAGATATTTTTCGTGACTTTTTTTAGCGCATCAGCTAGCGTTAGTGCGACTGTATGTTACGTGTGGCCCAAGACAGTTCTTCCAGACTGGCCCCGGGAAGCCACAAGGTCGGACACCTGTGACCTAGTCCCTGGGGATGCAGCAATAAACAAAAAAACCAAAAGCTGCTTCCACAGGCATTAGCAGTGCATTTGGGAGAGACTGTACTTACGGAAGGTATGAAGTGTTTCCACTGGTGTTCCGTGGGGATAGAACATGCCCACTTGCTGTCAATAAGGCCATCAGGTCTCACTGCTCAGGTGGCATCAGAGCAGAGCCCTGAAGGGCCTGCAGCGTGTTGGAGGCACAGCCCCCCTGCTCAGCTCCCATGGGTGAAGCAGGGGTGATGGTGGTCAGCAGCATGCATGGGCGGCGGTGCGGGACCTTAGAGCCCCCCGTGGCCGGTGCATGCTCTCGCAGTGCCGAGAGCTACTGGGATGAGGCTTGGTGATGGGGATTCCCAGGTTCCAGGCTTGAGGAAGGGCACGATGCCACAGGTACCTCATTCCGGGCAGGAGCAGCGTGAGTGGGTTCCATATACTCAGTTTGACATCTGTTGAGTTTATTACGGTTCACACAGATGTCCAGTGTAGACCAACGGCAGAGCTCAGAGACAGGGCTTGTTACTTCAGTCAGTGCTAGTGACCAGCTGCCGTGGGGCCCCAGAATGGGACCCGGTGGGGTCCCTGCCCACAGCAAAGCAGCTGTGCCTGCCAGGGGCTTCAGGGGCTCAGGGTGGGTGGTCCGGGCCACAGGGGGCTTGCGGCTTGTCTCCTGGGGGGCTGAGCCTGACCACCCTGCACATTCTCCTTGCAGACTTATGGAGCGGTTCCTCATGGATGGATAGTATCCTTCAAGGTTGGACACAAGTGCTCCCTCTTACTGCAGCCCTCCCCACCCTCCCGACAGCCGACCCACTGCCCACCCCTGCGCTCCAGGAGCCCTGGGACGAGGGTGAGTGGGTGCACACACGTGTCGTTTGGACTGCTTTCCCACTGGAGACGCACGGGGCATCACACAGATGGCATGAGCACCGTTGGCACCGTTGTTCCCCGGGCTTCTGGTCAGGTCAGGCACCCCCACACAGGCAGACTGCCCCCATCACAGCAGGGCCACCACCTGGCATGTGGGGCTCCATCCCCAGGACAGTCATGAGGCTGAAGGGGCTGCATTACGCACACCTGCACTTCCCGAGTCACACGCTGTCCCCGTTTGCGATGCTGATGTACCGGATCCCGTCCCATGTGTCCCTCAGACTTAGATGTCCGGACACGCGCCCAGCCGCTCCCACCCCGTGGCTCTCCTCAGAGCCGGTGCTGGAGACATTTGAGGTTGATGTCGGCAACATTCACTCAATTTAAAATGTAATGAACTGCCAGCAGAAGAGGAGGGAGGGGGCCCATTGCCCCACCCCAGGGACCCCCACCCCCACCCCCCTTCCTTACCTGCCGGGCCGTCCACCTCTGCTCCTTAACCTGAGCGCAGCCAGCCACAGCAGTTGTCCACGTACGCCCTGACCCTGTACAAGCACACGGCCACGGTGGACGGCAGGACCGTCCTTGTGGGTGAGCAGCACGAGGCCCAGCGACGCCGGCCCTCGGGGAGGGGGCAGGCCCGTGGGAGAGGCGAGCAGGCAGGGGTCGGGGGTGGGGGCCAGGAGGCCGGGGCGGTGCCGGGAAGACGCAGAGCCTGGCGCGCTTGCCTACCTGGTGGAGAGAAACGACAGCCGTGATGTGAGTGTTGTCCTCCACAAGGGGCTTCCACTTTGCGTGGAGTCACGGCGCCCGTGGAGTCACGGCGCCCCTGGCCAGGCCTCCGTCCTGCCTGACCGCTCAGCCACCACCTGCAGCCTCCACACTGGGCCGTCGGCCAGGCCTTGACGTCGGCGGGTCCTGCATCTCCCTCCTCCCTCGTGGGGCTTCCTATCCGCCCACCCCTCTAGCGCCGCCCTGCACGCACAGGCGCACGCACACCCCGCACGGCACGCACGGGCGCAGCTCCGCCCCTTGTCCCCACCACCCCTGCGCCGCTGCACACAGGTTCTCCGGGCCCCCAGCCCCACAGGCAGGCAGAGCTGTGCTCCCCTTGCAGACTTCTGGGACACAGCGGGCCAGGAGCGGTTCCAGAGCATGCACGCCTCCTACTACCACAAGGCCCACGCCTGCATCCTGGTACGAGACCGGGGGAGCGCGCAGGCGCGGGCGCGTGGGGGACGACGGGGGACGACGGGGCGTGAGGGGGCGGGGTTGGGGCGGTCCTGGGTCCGCAGGCCCCGCCCCCTCGGCCAGAATGCGCTTTGCCGTTGGGGCGGTTCACACCATAGGGGGGGAGGGTGCAGACTCGAGGCTCAGGGGCAAGGGAGGCAGGAAAAGGGGAGACCCAGGTGCCCCTCTGTCCTCGAGGACCTGCCGGGAAGCCCAGTGTCCCTTAAGCACCAAATCCCTTGAAATTTTCCTAAAGTGTAACGAGTATCCGTAAGGGGCCAAGGCAGAAGAGCTTGACAGGGCAGGGCCCCTGAGGGCAGAGTCGTCCCTGACCCAGAGGACAGGGACGGTGGCTCCCTCACTTCCGTCTGTCCCGCACTGTCACCTGGCGCGCGGAGCTCCCCTCTTGTCCCTGGGGGTGACCTCCCTGCCTCCCTTTGGACCCTCTTCTGAGCCTTGTGGTGTTTCCCTTCAGCCACAGGTAGAAACCAATTTCTGTCTAATGACCCCATGGGGACCTGACAGCCCCCAAGGGAGCTGGGGTGCCACTGTCCACCTTGAACCCTGGGTAGGGATGCTGCTTCTCAGCCCTCAGAGCCAGGACAGAGGGAACTGTTAAGTGTGCAACGTGGCATTGCAAGCATGCCTGTCAGTCTTTACGGGAAATGCAGGGTCGTGTTGAAATAGGGTGTGGGGAGTCAGTGCCATGGGTGCGCCCCCCCCCCGGGGGGGCCTGCGGCCTCGGGTGTCACAGGTGCTGGCCCATTTCTGCAGGGGAGGGCGGGGCACGGCCTGGGCACTACAGGTTGCTCCCTTGAAAGGCTAGGTCGTTGGGAAGGTCAGCCATCCTGCAGGTCACAGGCTTGTCCAATCCATTGCCTTGTGCTGCGGTGGTTTGGGCCAGAGAGCCCATTCTCAGCACAGCTGGGAGGCTGGCGGGGGCCCCCCGAGAGGGGCTTGGAGGGTCCTTGCAGCAGCAGAGGGTAGGACCGGTCTCCCTGCCCTCACAGCAGGGCTCAGGGCTCATGCTTCCGCGGACGTGTTAAAACGGGAAACTCGAAGTCACAAAAAGTGAATAAAATTAGGATAAGGCAGTAATGCAGTATAAGAATTACTTAGAAAAAGTTTAGGGAGCTCCCTGGTGGGGTAGTGGCTGGGCTTTGGCGCTCCCACCACCGCGGCCTGGGTTCGATTCCCAGACAGGGAACTACCCAAAAAAGAAAAAGTTTAAAATACAAAATCACAGAAGATTAAACAAAAGCTTAGAATTAAATCAGACCTCTCTAAAGGGAAATTCTAGAAACATTTAAAATTGTTACAAAGGCATTTTAAGAGTTTAAGCAATAAAAATAATACACTAAGAAAAAAGTTTACCATCTGTGAGAAGCCCTCGATTAGGTGAGGCGACAAGGTAGAAGAGGCGTGAACATTTTTAAAAACGGCCTTGGACCCGGAGGTCCTGGGGGCTTTGGCGAGGACAGGCACGTCCTCTGTGCTCAGCAGCCCGGGTCCCCCGCGGGGACAGGCGCCCCTTTGCCCCTGCGCATGCGGGCGGGCCGGCTGTGGGTGGCGTGCAGGCGATGCGGAGCTGCCTCCCTCTGCCTGCAGGTGTTCGACGTGCAGAGGAAAGTCACGTACAGGAACCTGAGCACCTGGTACACAGAGCTGCGGGAGTTCCGGCCCGAGATCCCGTGCATCGTGGTGGCGAATAAAATCGACGGTGGGCGCCCCCTGCACCTCGGCTCCTGGGGGGACCAGCCACCGCCACATGTTTCCTCCTGTTTTTCTGGGGCCACAGCCCTTCAGGGATGCGTCCTCCGCCAGACACAGCCCGTGGGCACCTGGCATCGCGCCCTGTCCACGTGGGCACCCACTGAGCCGGCAGCCTCCTCCTGAGGCGCGGATGCCTGTGCCTGTCATGGCCCCAGGGCCCCCTCCCCCCACAGTCCTGTCCGTCTGCTTTCTGGGACAAGAGCCTCCGGGGGCCGTCCTGCCACACCCTGTCCCCGTCCTGGCCTTTGGCCAACAGCCTGCCTTCCTCTGCAGCGGACATGAAGATGACCCAGAGGAGCTTCAGCTTCGCCAGGAAGTTCTCCCTACCACTGTACTTCGTCTCTGCCGCTGACGGCACCAACGTCGTGAAGGTCCCAGCTTGCAGGACCTGGCGGGAGGGGGGGGAGGCGTGGGGGTGACCGGAAGGCCACCGCCTGAGGGCGGCGATGGGCCTGGGCTTGGAGAGAAGAAGGTGCGCTGAGGGTGAGCCCGCTGGTTTTAGGGGTGCAGTGTCGTGTGGATTTAGGGGGGCTGTGGGGCCAAGGCAGGCGGAGCCTGGGGCTCCAGAGCCCACACCCCACTTTCCTTCCCGCCACCCACAGCTCTTCAACGACGCGATCCGGTTAGCTGTGTCTTACAAACAGAACACGCGGGACTTCATGGACGAGGTTCTGCAGGAGCTTGAGGTAGGTCAGGCCCAAGGGTCAGGGGCCTAGAGGACACAGCTGCAGCCCACCTGGGCGGGTGGCGAGCCCCCCTCCACGCATGCATCAGAGCTGCGGCCGGGCGCGCGCGGGGCCGGGCCTAACCTGAACCTTGTCCGCAGAACTTCGACTTGGAGCAGAAGGAGGAGGACGTGGCAGGCCAGGAGCAGAGCAGCGCCATCGAGGGCCCGTCCCCGTCCTGAGTCAGGCGGCGTCTCCATGGCCGGCCTGGGGAGTGGGGTGCTTCCAGAACACCCCTCCCTCCAGCACTCCCACAGCTCTGAACCGAGTCTCCCCCAGGCCGTCACCTGCTGTGCCTCCTGCAAACCCCCCCCCCCGTCCGGTCGACCCCCGCACCTCGATGGCCCGTGGCACCTGACCCCTCCCCACATGCAGGCAGGGACGGGTCAGCGCCACCAAGCACCCTGCACACGTGCAGAGCCCATGCCAGACCCTGAAGCACTGTTGGGGACCAGCGTGACCCTGCCAGGGAGGTCAGGCGGCTCCTCTGTCTCCCACCCCTGTCCTCATGGCGGCTCCAAGGAGGCCGTGATTTCTGCCCCAACACCCCACTGCCCCTCTCGTGAGTCCCCCCAGCCGGCTCTTTCAGGAGATGGTTTTGAGCAGACGGCTGTGCGCGCTGCAGCGTCTCAGCAGCTCTTGGGGGTGTAGCCGGCACTCTTGGTCCCAGAGCTGCAGGTTGCCGTGAAAATGCAGAGGAAGCAGGCGGCAGGTGTGGCCCCAGTGGTCACGCCCGTCACTGCTGGTCCACACCAGGGGCCACCGCAGCCACGGCAGGAGGCGCAGCAGACGCGCTTGCACGAGGCTGTCCTGCCCCGCTGAGGACCGGCGACCTCGGCCCTGGGGATGGAGGCCGCGGGGCTGTCTGCCGCCTGGCCGCCCAGCGCGTGGGGCTCACTGGCCAGTCTGTGCTCGTCTTGCCCCTCATTTCCACGGGTTGTATTTATTGTTTCTCTTTTTACAGTAAACGTGGGATTGCATGACCACCGAGTACATGTGCGTGTCCTGTGGGTCTGATTTCACTGGGCAAAAAGGTCACAAAAGGACGTGTAGGCCGTCTGCCACTTTGGTGAGGGGACACGGCAGTGTCCTGAGCGACTTTCGGAGACAGAGGCCACTTCAGTGGAATTTTGTGGTTGGGAGCTAAGGACAAACTGTTTTCTCTTTAAATCAGTGATACTTACGGTTTCAGCGTAAGAGACTTAAGCTGACCAGGGGTTTTCTGGAATGTGGGCTTTTAAAAGCCACAAAACCCCAAACCCGGTCGTGCCCATGAATGAGTGACAATGGCTTTATGGAGGCACAGTCCCAGTACAGAAAGCTCACGTCCGTGTTGCGTCCACTGTGCGTCAGGTTCCCCATCCTCCCGGCCCGAACGCAGTTCCTGTTCGGACAGATCGCCGGGGGTCGCTGGGGGGGCGGGGAGAGGGACAGGGCAGGGGAGGTCTGGGAGGTCGGCTGCAGCGCCCCCTCCCCACCCGAGGAAGCTGCAGGGGCCCGCCGCCCACAGACTCGTCCCACCTTGAGACCAGGGCAGAGGCCCCCACTCCGGCCCCGGTGGTTCTCGGGGAAGGGGGGCCGCTGTCAGCTTTCTCCCCGAGCGTCTGGGGGCGCCTCTGCTCAGGCAGCTGCCAGTGTCGCCCACACCAGCCGCCCTCCCAGGGCCCAGGTCCACCTGCTCCAAGTTCACCGTGCTGATACGCGGGACCCCGAATCCTGTGGTCACTTGTGGAACTTAGGAAATAACCGTGCACTAGTCACGGGGCTGACAAGCAGGACCTCCCGTGTTAAACCATGTCCATCTCTGGAACGCTTCAGCCCCTGGCGAGTGTGTCTGCATCCTGCCTCGGGACATGTCTCACAAGTTGCAGAACATTCTGCGTGACCGCCTGTGTCTGCTTCCACTTGGCGTAACGCCTGTGGGATTCGCGGTGCTTCCGTACAGCCCGTGGTCTACCATCGCCGGGGGACACTTGGCCTGTTCCTGCCCCCCAGGGGCTGGGGCCACCATGAGCGTGCTGGTGCCTGTCCTCACGTGGACCCCAGCGTCCAGTTGGTTGGCGTCTCTGCTCGGGCTGCTATAACGCACCGGGGACTCAGGACTGGAGGCTGGGACAGCAAGACCGGTGCTGGGAGGCAGGTCCGTCCCCATGCGGCCCTGTCGGTGTGGTCACACGTGGAGGGAGACCCTCCCTCTTAGAAGACCACCCATCCTGGGACCTCATCACGACACCTGGGTTTAGATGTCACCATGGGGCCATGGAACCTCGTTTAACCCAAATCACCTCCAGGAGGCCCTGTGTGCAAACTCAGTTACCCTGAGGGTCCGGGCTCCTGCAGCGAAGGGGGACGGGGAGTACTTCCTAAGCGTGGGGGTAGCTGCCCACTGGTTTTCTGCAGTGGAACCTCCAGTTCGTGGTCCTGCCCGCGGTGCGCAAGGGCTCTGACCTCCCCGGTCCCTGCTAGCACCTGCTGCTTGCCACTTCCAAATGCAGAGTGAGCCGGTCTGGTGGTCCTGAGACTGCGCCTCCTGGGTTTGAACGGTCCCCGAGGACTGGTGAGTGACACTGAGCATCTCATGCTTGTTGGCCACTTGCATGACATGCTTTCTTTGCAGAAATATCTATTCAAAGTCTGCTGCCTATTTTCGAATTGGGTTGTCTTCTTGTGGTTGAGTTGTAAGACTCTTAGCCATTCCGGGTAGTAAATCCTCATTGTGATGTGTACGGTTTGTAAATATTGTCTCCCGTTCGTTCTGTAGGTTGTCTCTGCACCCACTTTCTGGGGAATGTCTTTGATACACAAATGTACTTAATCCCGATGAAGTCCAGTTGGTGTTTTTCTTTTCCTGCTCGTGCTCGTGGTGTCCTATCTAAGAATCCATTGCCAAAGCCAAGGTCACAAAGACTTGCCGTATGTTTTCTTCTAAGTCTTTTATGGTTTTTCACTCTCATATTTCGGTCACCGACCCATTTTGTGTTCATTCTTGTCTGTGGTGTTAACGTAGGGGTCCAACCTCACACCTTTGTGTGTGGATGGCCAGCTGTCCCGGCACTGTTTTTCGAAGAGAATATTTTCTCTGCTGAATGGTTTTCCTACCCTTGTCGGAAATCCGCTGCTCATGATTGTTTGCGTTTCCTTCTGGATTCTCAGTTCCGTTCTGTCGCCCCACCCCCGCAGTGTTTTCATCACTGCAGCTTTGCAGGACAGTTTTTAAAATGGGGAAGTGCGACTCCTTTCACTTGGTCCTTTTAAAATATGATTTCCACATCTCCCAATCCATGAATACTGGGTGTCTTTCCATTTATTGGGATCTGTCCTTTCTTTCCGCAACTTTGGGACTTCTCGTGGGCTAATCTTTCGCTTCCTGCTTAGATTTATTTGTGTTTTTTGGATGTGTCTCCCTTTCGGATTGTTCCTTGCTGGTTATAGGAGCCCAGCTGGTTGCTGGGTGCAGGTCTTATGCCCTGAAACTTGGCTGAACTCTCCTATGAATTCTCACATCTTGCTCCTATTGAAAACGTTTTACTTCTTCCCGATGTGGCTTCTCCTGCCTTGCCTCTCTCACTAGCATTTCCAGGCTGTTGGAATGCAACTAGCAGGCATCCTTGTCTCCCGCCTGATCCCAGGGGGAACATTTTTGGTTTGATTTTAAGTTGCAGGTTTTTCACGTCATGTCCATGCCGCGGCTCAGCTGCAGTGACCAGACGTAGGCCATTGATGATTCTTTACCAAGAATCTAGTTTCTGCAGAAAACCCCTTGAGGTGAGCTGTTTCTGAGCAGTTTTCTACACATTAAAGATGAACCGCCTCCGTTGGTTCCCCACTTCCGTTCAAAAGCTCCTGGCAAACCTGAGAATCCGCATTTGCCCTAACCCACCATCGGGTGCGCCTCCCGTGTCGGGGCTTCGCCACGCGCACGTGCAGCCGTTGTCAGATCCACTTCCGGCGTGTTCCTGGCATTGAGCTGAAGACATGCGCCGTTCGCCTAACCATCATCCCCCAAGAGAGCAGTGCGCACGGCCGGTCATTTCTTTCCTGTCCCCCACCCCATTCCCCGTGTGCAGGCACATCTCCAGGACCCCTGAGCCATTTTCAGCGTTAGGCTGTCTACGGGGAGGTGAGGGCAGATCAAAGGATCTCACTGCACCTGGAATAACTTCCTAATTTTACAAATAAAAATCAGGACAGCTCTGAGACCGTGTTGGCGTGGGTGTGGGCAACGGGGCACAGGCGGGGACGGCCAGGCCGGGGGACTCGACGGCCCTCCTGGGAGTGCTGCTCGCGGACACCCAGGTCGTGGGCACGAGGCCGAGACGGTGGGGCCACACGCGCACAGGAAGGTACCGCGACAGCTGCTCCGTGGAGGAGGAGGTCCTGGGCAGGACGAGCGATGGAAGCAAAGGGTGGGGACTCGGTTACATGTAAGTGTGCTCTCATGCGTGGGAAGTTTCTGGAAGGACAAGAAACGCTCGGCTGGAGCCTGCAGGCCCCACCCATCCCCCACCCTCCCATCAGTGTTCTTTGAGCAGCTGTCTCCCCAGTAAGAGGACCTAACTGTCAGCTGCGGGGGGGCTCTCAGTGAGGAGGGCGGGGGTGAAGCAAGAACGGGGGGCAGCGCCAGAGGGTCCAGTCTGCACCCCGAAGGCTCAGAGGGGAAGGAATGAGTGCCCCGCAGGTGACAGGGAGCTGCTGGCTCTGTGGCTCCCCCACCGCTTGTCTCTATGGGTGTCCTTGCCTGCACGCACCTGGCCCCATTTCCCCATGGGGAAGCCCACCCAGCTGTGGCTCAGGGCTCAGGGCCCCGGGAGGTGACAGCAACTCCTGAGCGGCCATTCCGGTGTCTGGTCTTCGCACCACCTGGCTCTGGCCTCTGTCCTGTCCTGTGGCCAGCACACTGCGTGCTGTTTTGTGTTTGGAAGGTGCCTCGTGTCAGGCACCAGGTGGGAGGACTGTACACCCCGTCGGGAGATTGAGAAACCGGCTGTACCAGGGGCAGCCCAAAGCCAGCAGAGCGAACAGGCGTGCCAGCTCCGAGTCTAGTGACACTGGCTCCCAGCCAGGGCGCACAGAAGCCGCTGGTTTTTCAACATCAGCCAATACCGCCACCTACAGAGCTGCAGACCACCCAGACCCATCTGCAGCACGAGGCCCAAGCACGTCTGGGTCGTCAGTGGACAGCGTGCCCTGAAGTGCCCCCTGCAGGTGTGCATGAGGCTCTCCAACAGCACCTCCCCCCCACAGCCAGCTCCACGGATCAGCCCCCACGGAGGCGCCCTAGTAGCACTTCAGCCCCTGTCTGAGCCGTGCGCACCCACCCTCACCTGTGCTCACACGGCCCTCTGGCCACTGGGCTGCTGAGGTCGTCCAGGCAGACCCACCGGCCCCAGACAGGCGGCCTCGGGGTCCCCCCAGCCCCCCCTGCCTGCCCGGCCCTCCACCTTGTCTCCGGGCTCCCTTCCTGCCCCTGCACCTGCTCTCTGGGGCCATCTCGCGCTGGACACACAGTCAGCTTCATGGACACTGAGGGGATAGGCACTGGCCGTGGTGGCCGCCCCACCCTACCTAGGCACCTTCGTTCTGGGCTGCCCGACTTCCCCACAAGCTGCTAAGCCGGCAGCAAAGTCTGATTTACGCCCCGACCATGGTGGGCCGCGGACCTGGACCCCCCAGGACGTCTTTCCCAGGAATCTGCAAACGGACACGGCAGTTCCGGCTGAGGGCAGACGCCGGACTTGGGGTGGCGGGCAGCCACGGGGACCGAGCCTCCATGGCCACTCTGTGGAAGCGCCACACTGGCGCCCCCCGCCAGGCTCCCCCCATTCTTGGCGTCTGCGCTGGTCTTTCCTATCGCTTCTGGGTGACATCTTTGTGTCCTTCTGATACACAAATTTCCTCCAAGCCTGCCGTGGAAGATCTTAAAATAACTTCTCCCGAATGGTAAGGAAGCCATTGAAAGCTCACTCAGGGGCATCCAGAACTGTGCACCCCAGTTGTGACTCCTGGACAGCTTTGGCAGGTCCCAGTTTTCGAATCTGCTTGAATCCAGGAACTGATGGGGTTGAACCACGGGCCAGGACTGAGCTCGAACAGACAACGTGCAATCCGCCGCCAGAGAAAGCCGCGGTCCGTGGCGGGCAGCCAGCCGCCCGCGTCCTCTGTGTTCTGGGGAACCCCGGCTCCCGCGCTCAGCCCTCTCGGGGGTCCGTCTCTTTGCACCGCACCCCAAATACCGGCGGACCCACGGCAGCTGCCCCCAGGGCTCAGCCCCCAGGTGCCATGAGCGGAGACACTAGCGGGGACATGAAGGCCATGTCCAGCCGACCTGCCCAGCTCACCTTGTCCCCGGTCTAAAAACCCAGATTCAAAAAGCCTCCGCTGACATGTGCTCCAGGAGTGCCCCCTGCTGGGGGGTGGGGGGCGGGGAAGAAGCCCCCAGAAAACCTCTCTCTGAACATATTCATTTATTCAGCTTTTGCTTCCGTCAGGAGTGAGGTGCTCCTGGGCTCTGTGGAAAAAGGGGTCAGATGAGGAGGTGGTGCTCAGGTCCCGGAGGTCCGAGCCCTGCGTCTCATCGCTGCCTTCTTCATTAACAAGGGGGTTCCTCCGCAAGGTCTCCATGAGCTGCTGGAGCCGCTGGACAAAGGCCGACTCCTGGGGAGGTTTCGTGGAAGGCGGTGCCGACGGGGGTGCTGGGGTCCAGGGTAGGGGTGTGGGCGGGTGCAGGGGCGGTGGCTGCGGGGGGCTTTGGAAGTACCAAGGTGGGTGCACAGGAAGGTGTGTGGTGGTGACTTTGGTCGATGGAGGCGGAGGCGGGGAGGGAGGCGGCGGGGTCGTGCCCAGCTGCAGCATCGGCATGGCGTGGGAGCCCATCTTGGAAGCTATCCAGTTCACGTAGGGCCAGGTGGCCGTGTAGACGCCGGGGCGCTTGGCTCGGGCACAGCCGACCCCCCAGCTGGTGATGCCCACGATCACGTAGGCATTTTCCCTGCTGTCTCTGCACATGAGAGGCCCGCCGCTGTCCCCCTGCCCAGAAGGACACAGGGGTCACTCTCGGCCTGAGCCACTGTCCCCTTGCCCACGTGGGCCCTGGACTCTGGGAGGACACTATCTCAGTCACATGGCTTCCTGCTGCCCTAAACACAAGTGGTTGTGGTCAAGGTCGGGGTGGGGGCAGCAGCCGGCTGGGATGTGAAGGGTGTGGGCGGCCACGGGCTTCCCTGCAGGGAGGAGGGAAGACGCACGGACCCGTGTCCACGCGGGTGCCTCCACGCGTGCACGGCAGCCTGTGCGGCAGTGGGTGCGAAGGTCCGTGTTCTGGGGAAGCGCCGTGAGCACGTGACCTCTGCGTGGGGGTGGGAGAAAGCTCTGCGCGTGGGGACTGGTGCTCTGTGGGGGCAGCTGCCGGGTGTCCCTTCCCATCTGGTTGTGACGGTCGGTACGGGACCCGGAGGGATCTGCTCGGAGGTGTGCGCAGGCCCTGGGCGCCGGGGGCTGTTACCTGGCAGGTGTCAATCTTGCCTTCGGGGTACCCCGCGCACACGTTGGTGGAGAAGACCTCCCCGTGGTACCACTGCGTGGAGTTGCACTGGTCCAGGTGGATGAGCTCCACACGTGCCTCCTGCAGCACAGGTGACGGCCTCTCATCTGCAGCAGGCCAGCAGTGGTCAGCCATCAGGGGATGTGCCGGGGAGCCCCACGTCCTCCCGCCACTGACCCCCACCGTGCCGTAATGCCCCATTCGAACCCAAGACCCCTGAGAGTCAGGAGCCCCGGCGTGTTCTACGGACAGACCCGCTAAGGGCAGGACACACACCTGAGGGAGCCTGAGCCAGGGGGCTGGGGGGCGGGGGGACAGGGCGCGGCGGGGTCACGGTGAGCTGTGACATCAGCCATTACAGCTAGGAGTGCTGACCAGTCCCCTTGGGTCACACAGCCGTCATCTAAGTGACTTGTCACAGCAACCTCAGGACCTAGGGCTGTCATTGCCGTCTCCTCCCACGGGAGCCGGGAGCACCGCCTGCCCGAGGTCGCAGGGCGTTCAGGGCCGGCGGGCAGCGGCGGGGGCTGCTCCGTGCACGTTTGCGCGGGGCCTCTCTGGCCAGGCGCGCAGCAGTGAGCGTGTGTGCGCGTGCGCTGCCCCAGCTGACCACAGCCTCAACCTTAGCCTGGAAGGTGGCCTTTTACGTCATGGTGTCCAGGTTGCGGGGCAGCTGTCGGGACGCAGAGAAGCCTTCAACCTTCAGTGCAAACAGGACGCCTGCCCCACATCACACCGTCCCAGGAGGGAGGAGGCAGGAAAGGAAGGTCCCCCAGGTGTCACAGGACTTTGGAGCCTGGAGATTTCCTGAAGGCTTGGCCTTGGGGACGGGGGATGTGTTGGCCAAAAAGCAGCAGAAATCCCACTGAGGTTCGAGGCATTCCAGGGCTCAGGAGGCCGTGCCTGGTGTCCAGCGTGTACCCGGGAGCCCACACTCCTCCTGAGCAACAGCACAGCCACTTTGGGGGTCGTGTACGTGGGAACCCTGGCCCCAGCCTCCAGGGGACTTGCATGAACCCCTGAAAGCATGGCCGGGTGGTGTGCAGAGCAGGGCCAGTGGGGGCTGCAAGGCCCGGGCAGGAGGCCACGTGCACTGTCCCCAGAGGCGCGGCCACCTGCCGGCCACTCCGAGAGAGGGCGGGACTCGGGGAGAACCCTGAAGTCACCAGAAAGGGCTGAGTCTCCCCCTTGAACTGGGAAGCCTGCGTTCTCTCCATCCTCTGGGGACAGGCGTGCCTGCCTGGGTTTCGGTCCCCCCTTCCCATCAGGGTGTGACCAGGTGCGTGCTGGCGTGCGCCCCGAGGGGCTGAGCGCACAGTCACCCACTGCCCTGCGGCCGGGGGGCGGGGTGTCCCCCCAGGCGCCCCCGCTGTCCTCCACCTCGGCACCCCAGGGAGCCCCGCCCGTGCTCACCGTCCTCCTTTAGGAACCCCCAGCCGACTACCCAGCAGGTCTGGGGGACTCTGGGCGGGCCTGCCCGGAAGTGGGGCAGGCAGCCGGGTCCGACGAGGTGCCCGCAGACGACGGGGGGCGTGATCTTGAGGAGGGCGATGTCATTCTCCTCTAACACGGGGTTGTAGTGCTCGTGAATGATGATTTTCTCAATGTACCTCTCCTGCAGGGGGGGCCTCACCGGCTTGTTGCTCCCGTACTCAATTTCCCTCGCCCCCAAAATCAGCCTCCACTCGTACACATTCCTGTGCACACCAAGGCCAGCGGTCACTGTCAGCGTGGGCGGGCAGGCAGACCCCGGCACCCGGGACCTGCCGAGAACACTCAGGGGACCCCAGCGGCCCTGGGAGGAGCCCCCCGCCCCGTCGCAGACCGCCCTCCGCGTGGCCCCGCACGTACTTTTTGATCCGGAAGCAGTGGGCCGCGGTCAGCAGCCAGTGGGAGTTGAGCAGGGAGCCCCCACAGGCATGGTACCGCCGCTTGTCGTGGGCAGTGAAGATCTGCAGGCTGACCATCCAGGGCCAGGCCCCCTGCACTGTGGCCTGGCCGCCCACGACGCGCCCGGCCCCCTGCAGGTTGTGCCGGAACCGGAGGCCACAGGGGCCACTGCGGGGAGGACAGGCACACGGCTCAGACCAGGCACGCCTGGGGGGGTTGGGGGGCGCCTACAGGGGCCGGGTCGAGGCAGGGGGGCCGCGGACCCCTGGGGACGGCCATGATGGCTGCGAGCTCCCAGGTCTCATGGGTGTGGCCACAGCTACAGAGAGAGGGGCCCGGACACGGGCGGGTCCCTGGGCAGAGCGGGGACTGAAAATGGCAGTGGGGAGCGTAGCGGCCTGAGGGGCAGACCACAGCAGGACAAGGCCCTGGGGCCTCCGGGGCCAGCCACAGGTGGGGCGTCTCCTGTCCACAGGCGCTGGGCACCCCAGAGCTCAGGGGCCCGACGCAGGAGGGAACCGTGGACAGCAGGGCCCCGGGCCGAGGCTGCTGGGGACAGAGAAGTGGGTCGCAGGGGCTGTGACGCCCGGGGGGCCGTGGGGCCCAAGCGCCGCCGCCTCTCCGACCCTGGGCAGAGGCGGTCTGGGTGGGCTCTGCTGTGGAGAAGACACTGTCCCCGCTGAGCTGTCCCGACACTTACTCACACGTGCTGTTATCTCTGGCGACAGCACCCGCCACCAACAGCAGCAGAACGGCAGTTGGCAGCATCTCCACCATACTTCTGCCCGGCCTGGCCTGGAAGCCCAGTGACCTCACAGAGCTCCGCCCCGGCCGGCCAATCAGCACGCAGGCCCCACCCCCACTGCCAACAGGCCTGCCAGGCGGAGCCTGTGAGCCTAACTGGCTGCCAAGGCTTCCTGCACTGGCTCCCGGGGGCGGGGGTGGGGCGGGGGGCTCACGGGCAGCCCCCTCCCCCGGACCAGGCCCCGCCAGGAGCGTCATTCCCAGTCACTGTCCTGAGGACCCCCCTCCCCTGGGCTTTGTGGGGGTCTAGGGTCTGCCACCCCAGCCCCTCTTCCAGCTCAGGCCGTGAAGGGCAGCTCAGCTCCTCTGTGACCGGCGGGTGGTGCCACGTGGTGGCGCTTCCAGACACCAAGGTCCAGATGAGCACCATGTGGCGGTGGCCTCTGTCCTTCCCCCGCCCGAGTGCGTGCCATGAGCGCGCGTTTCAGAGAGCCATTTTGAATGTCCTGAACGTAGGTCCAGTGCTGAGGGTCCCAGGTGTCGTGTCCCCTACCTGAGTGCATTCAGGTCTCCTTTCTGCGGCCTAGGGTTGTCCTTCTGCGTGTCAGGAGACAGCATGTCACCTGCCAGAGGGTGACAGGTGCTCCCCTCCCACACCTGAGTGTTAAAAGGCTTCACCTCCCCCACAAGAGCGTGAGGTGGTCACAGACCTACCTGCATGAAGGGCCATCTTACCTCCCTCACCTGAGCGTAAGGTCTCAACCGGCCTGTCTGAGTGACAGGAGGCTGCACCCACGTACATGAGTGTCACAGGCCCCACGCCTCCCCCTCGAGGTGCGGGCACCTCATGTCCTCGTCCGGAGGGGGGAGTGCTTTTAGATTGTCCTCCCTGAGTTATCACCTCTGACCATCTCAGCTAGCTCAGGGGCTCACATCCCCTTCCACTAGAGACCCAGCAGGCCTCCTGCATCTCACCTGGGTGGCAGGGCTGGCATCTTCTCTCCCTGCATGTGAGGATGTCTGTTTCTTCCGCCTCAGGGCCGAAGGTCTCATGTCCCTGACCTGTCACCAGTCGCAGCTTCTCCACCCAAGAGCCAGGAGGTCTTCCAGCCTCCACCGTCCATCTCACCGGCGTGAGCGCTCCCAGGGTTCAGCTGCCGTACTGGAGTGTCAGAGTCTCGTGTCCCCACCTGCCACCAGGAGGTCTCCCGTCGCCTCCTGGAGTACCATGTGCACGTGTGGGAAGCCCTCACCTCCCCTTCCTGAGCGTCTTGAGGTTGCAGCTCTCCTACCTGAGGGTCACGAAACCTCCTGTCTCCTGGTGGAGTACAAGGAGGCCTCACGGCCGGAGAGTCCCCGCACCTTATCTCCATCTGTCACCAGGAGGTCATGTCTCTTCTGCTTAGGTCTGGAGGTTCCTGTCTTCTCAGTGGCCGAGGGGTCCCGCTCCCCTACAGGAGTGTCACGTGGTCTTGTCTTCTCTCTGGTCACCAGTCACCTCATTTCCTCTGCGGGTGTGTCCAGAGCCCCATCTCACATCCCTGATTGTCAAGAAGCCATTGTGTTCTGGGCATGCCCATCTCCAAACCCACGCTCCCTGCAGCCAGATGGCCGTGTCGGTCCTGTCACCAGGCTGGGGAGTGACAGGGCCTCCTCCTGCAGTGGGGGCAGGAAGATTTCACTCCCTTCCTTGAGTTTTAACCATGGCTTACTTCCTTTCCTGCCAAGTGGGATGTTTTATCCCCCTAGAAGAATGCAGTCAGGTGTCAATGGTACCGCCTGTCTGGGTGTCACAAGGTCCTTCTCTGCTCCCTGAAAGTCAGAGGCTCGCCCTCCCTCCCAAGTGTGAGGAGGACCCGTCCCAGTGTCGGCTTCAGGGCTGACTAACGAGACCGGGTGTCGGGGGGGGGCTTGCTCCTTCTCCTCGAGTTCAGGTGGCCCGTGCCAGGGTCCAAGGTCTCTCTCTGTCCCACCTGCTCTGTCCGAAGGCAGCAGGTCCTGCTGTACCAACCTGAGCTCCAACAGACTGCAGCTCTCCTGCACGTCACGAGGCCCGCCTCGTTTTGAGTGTTGGATGATTCTGCCTGTTCAAGGAACCGGAAAGGACTGGAAACATAGTTCAAGAAATGGCAGTAAGAATTCAAGAAGTGATGTTAAAGTTTTGGCTGTTGAAAACAAAGCCGGCTCAGGTTTTCTACAGGATTGTGATGGGCATCTGCAGCCACTCCTCGCTTAACGACCTGCCCGTGTCACAACCACTGGGACGTAGGACCAGTCCTCCCGCTCGGTCCCCCGTGCTCGGTCTGTCTCGTTCCCACCGTCCGTTAGTACCCACGACGTGAAGTGTTCGCAACCACGCGAGACCACGCATTTCGTGTGTAAGTGTGGCGTCACGTGCCATCTGCTGACAAATGCACACGCTGTGACACTGTGACACACGCATGACGTGCGCCATTGCGTTCCTCGCTGCACGACCAGTTCTCCTGACGAGCTGGAGGTAGGACCAGAACTCGGTCGATAGGTGAGGAGTGCCCGTGACCCATGAGAGCCACGAGGCCATTTACTTTCTTTACTTTAAATGTTAATAAGTGCAAGTGTTCTGGAACTCACGACTTGGCAGGTATTTAAATACATGAGGAAAATGCTACCAGTAGATAGAAGCCTCAAAAAGTAAGGCAATACCCAGCTCCTCAAACGTTTAAGGTCATACAGGACTAGTCAGGAGACCCAGTGTGGGGTGAGCACGCAGTGCAGCCCCCGGAGACGATGTGCTGCAGCACTGTACACCTGGAATCCACGTGACCTCCCGAGCCAGTGTCACCACGATTAATTTAATAATAGTAGCAACAATGAAGTTAGGAGAGACGTGTGCAGCTTCTAGAATACTACCGTCTGACTCTGCAGAGCAGCCTGCTTCCGAGCCCAGAAGGGCCGCCAGTCTTCCTGGCCGCCCCCGGCCACAGCCATGCGTGAGGCTGACGCGCACGGCCACCCAGTCGTCCCTTTGTCATCCACCCCAGTGGGAGAGTCACCATCTCAGCGACAAGTGGCTTGGGAGGGAGGCAGAAAGAACAGCCAGGACCCTGGAGCCTGAGGCTGGGTCCCCACTGACCAGGCCGCAGTGCGGGGTCCACCCCCCAACCTGCATGGGCCCCTCCACCGCAATCCGTCTCTTCCTGCCCTGACCCCCAGTCCCCCTGGTTCCCACCCGTCCCCACGTCGCCTCTCCCACTCCGGCCAGCCCACCCCGCCCTTGGCATGGCCCTCTGCAGAGGTCTGTGCACCCCGACCCCACCCACAGTTCTCTCAGGACCTTGGGGTGACGTCGTGAGGGAGGGCCACTCCCTCTGTTCCAGGCTGAGGCCACCAGAGGGGCAAGGGACCCATAGGACGGAGGGACGACGCCACCGCCCAGCGTTTGGGGACTGCAGTTCAGTGGTCCCTCACCTGCAGCTGTGCGTCCTCTCGCAAGTTCCTCCGGCCCGGCCCCGAGTGTGCGACAGTGGCTTCTGGCCAGTGGGGCGTTTCACCGACTGCCCGCTCCCCCGGGAGCCAGCGTGGGCCAGGCCGTCCCCACAGCTGCAGGCCACTGCGTCCTGCTTTGTGCACACTCCGGTCCCAGACACCCAGCGGGAGCCGGGGTCCCTGGGGTTCCCTCCCACACCCCACGCACGGCCCCTCCCCGGCCCGTGGGCCCGACGACCAGTTTCTGGCTTCACAATGAAACAAGTAACTTGAAAATGTTGGAAATTTGATGGGGGGTGGGGGTGGGGGTGGGGGGTTCTAGACAGACCGTGAGCCAGGCTTTCATAAGGGCCACTGTCCCCCCTGCCAGGCCAGCCAGATGCCCAGGCACCCCACCCTGCCCGCGTGCCTCTGTCCCAGCCCCTGGGGGCACCCCCTCCTGCCCCCCACCTGCCTCCCCTTGGGGTCTGCTTGCTTTCCTTTGGCTTCACCCCCTCGCCTCAGCCCGGCAACAACCTGAGTCAGGGTCACCGGGTCACACCCACGGCCCCTCCTGAAACCCCTCAAGGGACGTGTGCCCAACGTGTGCATTGTGACCCATCTGCGGCGCCGGGTGCTCCCTCAGCCTGGGCTGGGCGGTCTCCACCGGCTCATGGGTCCCTCGGGGTGTCCTCTGCCCCCTCAGCAGGACAGCGTCCACCCTCCACTCCCTGAGGTTCCTCTGCCCTACCTATGGGCTGACAGGCCACCACCGGCCGGCACACAGGACCCGCCACACCACTGGCCAGCGGCCACCACTGGCTGCCTACACGAGGGTCAGCCCGGGGAGAAGGCGGGCCTGAACGTGGGCGGC
>PVJL010013403.1:0-32434 GCA_004026885.1 Lyroderma lyra
TTGATGGCCTCCCTGTTAATTCCCTGTCCAAACCCTGGAATTTCCCTCTGAATCCAAGTCCAGTGCACTGCTACTCCTGATAATTTAATTCTCTTCAGTAACATTTAAATAATTATGTATTGAGCCACTCTTTGAATCACCCTAGAAGACAAAGATAAATACAGCCTGATCCTTTGTCCCAGGAAGCTCGCTGGTTAGTGGGCAAAAAGACAGATAAAAAGATACTTGTTCATTTATTGAGTAAGTGCCTACCATGTGCTGGGCACTTAAATTCTGGGGATGTTTTGGGACCCATGACAGACAGACATGATTTCTGCCTTCATAGAGCTTAGAGTTGACCAAAAAAAATTTTTTTTTAAATCACATTTTTAATTGTATAACTGAAAACTATAAGAATGTTAAGAAATAGGATGCGTATGATCAGAGGGCATAAAGCTGGGGGTTAACACAGTCAAGGGTAGAGGAGGCTGCCCTGAGCAAGGGGTGTTTAAGGTGAATATGAGGGGAAGTGGGTTCAAGTAGGGGAATAGAAGAGGGAAGGAAGAATATCAGACAGAAGGGATGCACTGTGCTTTCGCTAACAGAGAACACACTGTGCGTTGGGAGGACCCCAGAGGGGCACGTGATCCAGACTGATGGCAGTGTGGTCAGTATGCTCAGATACAGTCTGCTTATAGGTCAGCCTGTTTTCTTCCTCTTGGCCCGTGCCCACCGGCCAGGGCATATTTTACAGGCTCCCTGATGATTGCTTCTTTCCAGGCCACCATCTGTAGCACGTCATGGCTTTTACATCCTATCAATTCCACAGGAGCTTCTGCAGCGGGTAGAAGTCCAGACGCTCCCTCCAGTCCAAATTCTGGGACCAGGCTCTTGCCCATCTCCATGAATCCTTCCATATGTGGCTCTGTCACAAGAGACGATAATGATGATGGCCGGGTATGGAAATAGGAATTGCTGAAACCAGTCTGTGATTCTGCCCTCCTGGAACTCAGAAAAATCTATGAGTATAGTAATAAAAATCTACAGCTTCAGATCAGGGAGATGCAATTCTCAGCTCACAGACATATCTGGAGCATGATTCTAACAAGCTCAGTTTGGATCATTCCTGTTTGTGTGGTATTTTCAATGTGTCACACAACCCTACATTACCTTGTTATTTTTGTCTTTTGAAAAAATTTCCAAGAAACCTAATGTGGAAGTGTCTCTTTTTAACATAATTAAGTTGTTTCACCATGGGTTGACAGCGCTCAAGAAATAATGAGAGCTATTTTGAAAGCACAATGAAAGTCTGCTCTGCAAAACGATGGAAAAATGTCAACTTCCCAGGCAAGGGAGTGAGTGTAAATCTAGGACTCCTAAATGACAGCGAAGTGTTTTGATGCTGTGCTATTTGCAATGTAAATATACTGGGAGAATCGTGGCCAGCCTGGCTTTGTCCATCCTGATTTATATTTCTCTGATTCTTGAGAAAAAGAAGCTTAGAGTCTGAAATACTATACATTTGGGAAGCCTCTGGTTTGGTGGTTCCCAAAGACTGTGTCTGAGTCAGTAGAAAGTTTGTTTAAAATACAGGTATCCAGGGCCTGCTCCTAATCTACAGAATTTTAATCTCTGGCATTGGAGAGGAATTCAGTAAGTCTCCTGGGTGAGTCTCAGATGCAGGCAGGTTTGGAAAGTACTAATTGAACTTTCCACTCATTGTAGGATTTCCCACGACATCCTTTCTAATCCAAGTGTGGTCCAAGGACCTGCAGCATTGGAATCTTTTGAAAGCTGTTTAGAAATATAGAATCCCAGGTCCCACCCCAGACATACCAAATCAGAATCTGCATTTTCACAAGATCCCCAGGTGGTATTTATTTATTCACATTACAAGTGGAGAAGCACCTCTTTTTTTTTTACTGTAATTCACAGGCACCCAAAATCTCTCTTTTAAAAAAATAATTTATTTTTATGTTTAAATTTTTTGGGGCAACATTGGTCAGTAAAATTATATAGGATCCAGGTGTACAATTCTACAATATTTCATCTATGTGTTGCGTTGTGTGCTCACCACTCAGAATCAGGTCTCCTTCCATCATCATATATTTGACCCCCTCCACCGGCCCCCTCCCCACTTACCTTCTGATAACCACTAAACTATTGTTTGTGTCCATGAGTTTTTGTTTCTTTCTTTGTTTGTCTTATCCCTTTGTTGCTTTCAGTTTTATATCTCACATATGAATGAAGTCATATGGTTCTTGACTTTTTCTGTCTGACATACTTTGTTTAGCGTGATAATCTCAAGATTCATTTATGTTGTCACAAATGGCCCTATTTCATCTTTTCCTAGGGCGGAGTGATATTCCATTGCATATATGTACCACATTTTCTTTATCCAGTCATCTATTAAAGGACATTTTGGTTGTTTCCATGTCTTGGCCACCATGAACAGTGCTGCAATAAAAATCAGGGTACATACAGGGTCTGTTAAAAAAAAAAAAACCCAGCCAGAAATGCTTCTATTTTTCATATTACATGGCTGGATACTTTCTGGACAGCCGTTGTATGTCTTTACGGACAGAAGTTTTCAGGTTTTTTAGATTGATACCCAGAAAAGGCATTGCTGGGTCACATGGTAACTCTATTCTTAATTTTTTGAGGAACCTTCATACTGTTTTCAGTAGTGGCTGTACCAATTTATGAGGGCAAGCTGATAAATTTTGCCTCCACTGTAATATTTTTCTGTCACTTAGCCATATCTGGATATAACCAGGTCTGTGTAGTCACATGGTGTCTCCCCTCCACCATGCTTGACCTGGCACACGCAGATGCTCACATTTTTCACCCAGTGTTCAGACTAAAAAAGTCAGCATGACCTTCCCAGCTAAGAGGCCTGAGTTCTGAATTTTCTCAGCTGAAGTGATCATTTATGGTAGTATTCCATGGACTGCTTTTTGTTGTTGGGGTTATAATGATGAATCCAAGTTTCACTATGATCTTCTTAAAGAAGTCCTCACCTTCTTTTTCAAAAATTCAAAAAATTTGGAGGAATTTTTTCTGCTGTTAAGAATTCAGGGAGTTCCCTGATGGTGTAGTGACTTAAGGCTTCGGCGCTGGCGCTGTTAGTGCTGCAGCCTGGGTTCGATTCCCGGTCAGGGAACTACCCACATACCAAAAAGAAAAAAAAAAAAAAAAGAATTCAATAGCAGCACGCTGTTTGAATCGAACATCTGAACATTCTTCCATTTCCATGGGCACTGAGTGAAAAATGTAAGCATCTGTGTGTGCAAGGTCAAGAATGATGCAGAGGGAATACCATGTGACCACACAGAACTGGTTATATCCAGATATATCTAAGGTAACAAAAAAATACTACAGCGGAGGCAAAATTTATCAGCCACCCTGGTACACTCCCACCAGCAGTGTAGAGAATTCCTTTTTCTCCACAGCCTCTCCAACACTTACTATTTGTCTTGTTGATAATAGCCATTCTAAGAGGTGTGAGGTGCTATCTCATTGTGGTTTGGATTTGCATTTCCCTAATTGCTAGTGAAGTTCAGCATTTTTTCATTTAATTGTTGGCCATTTGTACGTCTTCTTAGAAGTGTCTGTTCAAGTCCTCTGCCCATTTTTAAATTGGATTGTTTGGTTTTTTGTTGTTGAGTTGTATGAGTTCTTTATGTATTTTGCATATTAGCCCCTTATTGGAGGTGTTCTTTGCAAATATCTTCTCCCATTTGGTTGGTTGCCTTTTTGTTTTGTTGATGGTTTCTTTTGCTGTGCAGAAGCTTTTATATTTGATATAGCCCCATTCATTTATTTTTGTTTTTATTTCCCTGGCCTTTGAGGCCAAATTTATAAATTCCTCTCTGAACCCAAGGTCCATAAGTTTAAAACTGATGTTTTCTTCTATGCACTTTACTGTTTCAGGTCTTCTGTGTAGGTGTTTGATCCATTTTGAGTTAATTTTGATATATGGTGATAGATCACAATCTAAGTTCATTCTTTTGCACATGGCTTTCCAATTTTCCTAGCACCATTTATTGAAGAGGCTTTCTTTTCTCCATTGTATGTTCTTAGCTTATTTATCAAAAATCATCTGCCCATATATTTGAGTTTATTTCTGGTTTTTAAATTCTATTTCATTAGTCTGTGTCTCCGGTTTTTTTGCCAATACCATGCTGTTTTAATTATTGCTGCTTTGTCATATAAATTGAAGTCAGAAAGTGTCATGTCTTGTTTTTTATAGGATTGTTTTGGCTATTCAGGGTCTTTTTGTGATTCCATACAAATATGATGATTTTTTGGGTCTATTTTTTGAAAAAATGTCATTGAGATTTTGATGGGGATTGCATTAAATCTGTAAATTGCTTTGGATAGTATGACCATTTTAATTATGCTGATTTTTCCAATCCATGAACACAAAATACCTTTCCATTTCTTTGTGTCTTCTTCAATTTTTTTAATAGTGTCTTATAATTTTCAGTGTTTAAGTCCTTCACATCCTTTATTAAGTTTATTTTAGGTATTTTATTATTTTTGTTGCAATTGCAAAAAAATTTTTTTATTTCTTCTTCTGAAGTTTCATTGTTAGTATATAGGAATGCAATGAATTTTCTTACATTAATTTTGTATCCTGCAGCTTTACTGTATTTGTTTATTGTTTCTAATAGGTTTTTTGGTTGAGTCTTTAGAATTTTCTACATAAAGAATTGTGCCATCTGCAAAAAGTGATAATTTAATCACTTCATTTCCAATTTGGATGCCTTTTATTTCTTTCTCTTGCCTTACACTCTGGAAAGAACTTCCAGTGCTATGTTGAATAACAGTAGTGACAGGGTACATCCCTGTCTTGTTCCTGATTTTAGAAAAAAATTTTTCAGTTTTTCATAATTCAGTATGATATTAGCTGAGGGTTTGTCATATATGGCCTTTATTATGTTGAGGTACTTTCCTTCTATACCCATTTTATTAAGTGTTTTTATCATAAATATTAATAGATGTTGTTATCTTATCAAATGCCTTTTCTGTAGCAATTGATATAATCATATGTTTTTTATCTTTTATTTTGTTTATGTGGTGTATCACATTGATAAATTTGCATATGCTGAACCATCCTTGTGCCCCTGGAATAAATCCCACTTGATCATGATATATAATCTTTTTAATGTATTGTAGAATTCTATTTGCCAGTACTTTGTTTAGGATTTTTGCATCTGTGTTCATCAGAAATATTGGTCTGTAATTGTGTGTGTGTGTGTGTGTGTGTGTGTGTTATCCTTACCAGGTTTTGCTACCAGGGTAATGTTGGCCTTGTAAAATGAGTTGGGAAGTACTGTCTCTTCTTTAATTTTTTTGGAAAAGTTTGAAAACAGGTATTAAATCTTCTTTGTTTGGTAGAATTGACTGGTGAAGGTGTCTGGTCCTGGATTTTTGCTTTTGGGGAGGTTTTGGATGATTGTTTTGATTTCCTTACTGTTGATAGGTCTCTTCAGATTATCCAGTTCTTCTTGATTCAGTCTAGAAAAACTGTATGTTTCCAAAAACTTGTCCATTTCTTCTAGATTATTGAATTTGATGACATATAGTTCTTCATAGTATTCTCTGTAAGATTCTTTGTATTTCTGTGGTGTCCATTGTAATTTCTTCTCTTTCATTTCTTATTTTGATTATTTGCATCTTTTCCTTTTTTACCTTAGTGAGTCTAGCCAGGAGTTTGTGAATTTTATTAATCTTTTCGAAAAACCAGCTCTTTGCTACATTAATTTTTTTCTATAGTTTTTTTTTTTGTTTTCCATTTCATTTAGTTCTGTTCTAATTTTTACTATTTCCTTCCTTCTGTTGGCTTTGAGTTTCATTTATTCTTTTTTTAATGTTAGGTGGTTTATTTGAGATTTTTTGTTATTATTGTTGTTGATTTTTGAGATAGGCCCATAATGATCTAAATTTCTCTCTTGATACTGCTTTTGCTGCATCTCAATAATGCTTATAGAATGTGTTTTCATTCTCATTTGTTTCTTTTTATTTTTTTATCTCTTTTTGAATTTCTTCTTTAACCCAGCCACTTTTTAATAGCATGTTGTCTAATCTCCACATATATACAGCTTTTCCCACTTTCTTTTTGCAATTGATCTCCAACTTCTAAGATTTGTGGTCAGAGAATACACTGGGTATGATTTCAATTTTTTAAAATTTGCTGAGGCTAGGTTTGTGTCCTAGGATACGGTTCATCCTTGAAAATGTTTTGTGTGCTCTAGAAAAGACTGTATAGTCTTGTGTTCTAGGATGAAGTGATCTGTAAATGTCAATTACATTCATTTGCTATAGTGTATCATTTAAGGCTGATATTTCCCTATTGATTTTCTATTTGGATGATCTACTCATGGTTTTCAATGTGGTGTTAAGCTCCTCTATTATAATTGTGCTTTTGTCAGTATCTCCCCTTAGTTCTGTTAGTAGTTGCTTTATACACTTTGGTGCTTCCTGATTGGGGGCATATATATTAATAAGTGTCATGTCTTCTTGTTGTGTTGTTCCCTTTATCATTATGTAGTGTCCATCTTTGTCTCCTGTTATGTTTTTTATCCTGAACTCTATTTCACCTGATATAAGTATGGCTACACCTGCTTTTCTCTTGGTGCCATTTGCTTGGAGTATCGTTTCACACTCTTTCACTCAGAGTCTATATTTGTCCTTGCAGCTGAGATGTGTCTCTTGGAGGCAGCATATAGGTTGGGTTTTATTTTTTGATCCGATCTGCTCCCCAGTGACTTTTTATTGGTGAGTTCAGTCCATTACATTTAGGTTGATTATTGATACATGAGGATTTACTATAGCCATTTGATCTTTTGTTTTCTGATACTTTGGTGTCTCCATTGTTTCTTTGCTTTTTTGTTTTTGTTATTTTAGTTTGGTGGTGTTCTATGATTTTTTTCCCTCTGTTTCCTCTATTTTTATGTTATGTGTCTCGGTTCTGGATTTTTTTTTTTTTTTGAGTGGTTACCATTAAGTTTACATAAAAGAAAGTTTCACATATACAGTGGTCCCTTTTCTTAAGCATGCTTCTTATCTCCATTCTCCTTTGAAAATTTAGATCTTTACTTCTTCCCCTTTTATGTTTTTGTTGTCCCAAGTTATCCCTATTTATTTTGACTTTTTATTTCAGGTCAAGTAGCCTCCTTCAGTATTTCCTGTAATGCCAGCCTTGTGCTGGAGAATTCTTTCAGTTTCTGTATGTCTGAAAGGTCTCTATTCCTCCTTCATATATAAATGATAACTCTGCTGGATAAATTATTTTTGGCTGGTAATTTCTCTCTGTCAATAGTGTAGGTATCTCATTCCACACCCTCCTGGCTTGTAGAGTTTCTGCTGAGAAGTCTGATGATAATCTGATGGGCTTTTCTTTATAGTTTATAGTCTTCTTTTCCCTGGCTGCCTTGAGAATTCTTTCTTTGTTATCAGTCAGTTTTAATAATAGTGTGCTTTGGAGAAGATCTGTTAGGATTCAGGTAGTTAGATGTATGAAAACCTCTCTTAACAGAGATGTATTTTCTTTCTCTGTTTTCATACAGGCCAGTGTGAGGCTAAGCATGTCCCTTCCTTGTAGAATCTTACCAAGGGCTACAAGATATTGTTAGCACAGTGCAACATCCTGAATTTTCCCTACCATCCTTTTAATACAACTGTCATGACACATGCCTGCTCTTCCAGGGCACATCAGTTTAACTCCTTATTAACAAAAGGGTGGTCCCTGGTTCATTAGCATTGGCATCACCTGGGAGCTTTTTAGGAATGTGGAATTTTTGTTCCCACCCTAGACACACTGAATTAAAATCTTCACTTGAACAAGATCCCCAGGTAATTTTTTATTCATCAAACCTTAAGAGACAGATAAACAACTATTTCACAATTACCTAAAGAGGATTGTTAACTTTCTAGCCCAAGTTTAACTCCTATCTCTTTAATCTAGCCAATTCTGTCAAGTCTAAAATATGTTAATTGCAGCATTGGTATTTATTGGCACCAAATTCTCCATTACTTAGCATGCATTTTCTGGGTCCAAGTCACCAAAAACCCAATTCAAATTGGCTTAACTTAATAGAGAAATTTTCAAGTTGTAGACTGGACACACAAGTGGTCATTGTACTGTGTATCCATATTTTTGTTGTCATTGGAATTTTTTATAAATTGTAGTAAAATACATTCAATATAAAATTTACCATCCTAATAATTTTTAGGTGCACCGTTCATATTGTTAAGTATATTTACATTGTTGTGCAATCAATCTCTGTTCTACATTTTTGATCATTGGAAATATTTTTAAAAAGAAAATTCTAACCAGAAGTCAAGAGCTAGGGCAGACATTGGGGTTGACTTAATTCAGTTCTAGCTTCTTTTACTCTGCAGTTCTCCTGGCTTTGCCTTCTCCAAGCTTTGAGTCTATTCTTCCTTTGGAGGCAAGATGGCACACAAAAACATTCAAAAGAAGGCAGACAATGTCATAGAAGAGGAACAATAACTTTCCGGAAATCCTGGCAAGACTTTTCTTAGATCTCACTGGCCTGAATTGGATCACATGCCTGTTCCTTAATTGCCAAAGAGATTTTAAATTTCATCAGATTATTGTCTTAGAAAGGTCACTTTGGTTTCAGTATGAGGAAGAGGTGAATGAGCACAAGACTAGAGAAAGAGGTCAGGTGGGAATCTGTTGAAATTATCTCGGCAAGAACTCATGGTACCGTGGTACAACTTAGTGGTCCTGGAGATGGAAAGCCTAGAGAAGATCCCATAGATTTTTATGTGGTAGATCAACCTGAATGAGATCTTAACTCTATTTTATTCTATTGAAAGAATTAAAATAGTTCTCCCTCAACCCTTCCTCAAGAGAGCAATTAAAGCTTTGTGTCCTGGAGGGCTGGATTTTCCTTGCCTCTTGGGAAATTAATTAGCTTTTGTTTTAAACAAATAAGTAAATAAATAAACAACCAACCACCACTACCACCAACAACAACATAACTGACAAACAGAACTCACAAAGTTTAGAAAGCTCCATTGAGGTACTGGGGTGGGAGAGGAAGGAAGGAGAGCAATTGGATTCCTAAAGCCTGAAGAGATGGAGGAATTGCTAGTTAGCTTGGAGATGCAAGGCCAAGCAGTAAAGAACTTCTGCTCTCCCACAGCATTCCTATATGGGGCACGACCTCTGACTGGGTGGCACATGACTATCTGGGACTGATCCCTAAAGCTGTGGCCTTAGGGGACCACATTAGTTATGAGGAAGATGGACATAATGAGGAGAGTGCAGCTGGGTCAGCTGCAAGCTTGGCCCATGACATTCCCAGCAATGACCACAATGGACTAGAAACCCTTGTCCAGAGCACAGGGAAGAAACTCTACTCTGAGTCTAGCGAGTGGGCATGTCTACCAGTCATGACTGATACTGGACATCTCATCAGTTTTGCTGAGTGGAGCCTGGGAGCTGGATTTAATTTAACAATATATAATTATAGTATTGAGAATAACTACAGTGTGTACCCATGTCCTACCATCCAGCTTTGCAATGGCTGTTTCCTCTGCCTGAAATGCTCATTCTCCAGATAGCCACATGGTTTGCTCTGTCATCATATTCAGGTATTTGCTTAAATATCACAGCCTCACTGAGTGTTTTCATGATTTCCCTTTTAAAAATTTTCAAATTCTTCTTCTCTGACAACTATTATCATACTTTCTTGCTTTATTCTCTTTATGGAATTCACCACCATGTATTATTGTACCCTGTTTTACTTTTTTATTTGTTTGCTCTTTACCTACCTACCCCAACCATAATGTAAATTCCTTATGAGTTCAGAGACTGTATATCCCCAGGGCTTACCACAGTGCTCCCTGCCACATAGAAGACCAGCAATAAATGTTCACTGAATGAATAAATAAAGTGGATTAATTAAGGAATTGTGGAGCAAACTCATAACTACCACCTCTTAGAGACTCTTAACAGGATTGCTAAGAATCCTTACTCAAAATAATTTGGATTACCCACCTAATTTCAAGCCCAAAAGCTGTAGCCAAATGATAGACAACAGCCAAAAACTTGACTCAAAATTATTGTTGTAGATATGAATATAGACTTTCAAGTGGTCATTGCTGATTTAGGAAAATTCAGTGGACATGAATGACATTAAAACTGAAAAAATCCTACAGATGGCAGAAAGTTCTGCCACTTGTTGGAATTTACTAAAGAAATTAATATCTTTGTATTTCCAGGAGAATACCAAGAAAGGAAGGAACATGGAAGGTGAATTTGAAATTTTCTATATTCCTGAAAATTGAAATGTCTTCTCGGAAGGGGAAGCGCCACAAAAGCCAATGTCATCAGAGTCCTACTATTTAGAATACTCCTATTGCTCCAAGTCTTGACATGTCACTGAAGACCTAGACTAACCTGTTGGAACACACTGTAGGAAGTAGGGCTTCCCAAGGTGTAATAAAGCAATTAATTATCAGGAGCTGAGTATGTTTCTTGGAAAAAGGCAATTGCCATCTGGCTTTGACATACAAACAAACTGCTTCAGAGTCTGCGCTTCTGGGTACTGCTGACCTATTTGATTCTCTTACTATGATAAAGTCAGTTTGGAGTACCCATGTGGTCCCACCTGTTGTAACTGTTGGCATGCTTCCTGAAAGGGCTGGGAAAAGGAAGGGATGCTCACTCTCTTAGTGCTCTAAGTAAGTTAGTCTAGGTTTAGCCCATACCAGTGTTTCCTGGGATCACGTCTCCAAAATGTACCTGTAGCAGATGCTGTTGGTGCCCTGCCCAGGTCCCTTTGACCATCTGCTGAGCATGTTGACTGGTAACAGCTCATACCTGCACCTATCTCAGTATTGCCCTTGGCCGATTGCTGATAGCCCAGAAATGTCTAACAAATTCCGTTTTGCTTCTCTCAGGGAAGCAATCAATTCTCCAGTGGGCCCTGATTGCTTTGTAATGGAGGATGGTATATAGAAACCAAGGTCTGGGCACTGAGAGTGCTCATTTCTACTGGGGAGTGACTGCTTCTAGACTGTCTCAGTGGAAAGAACTAGGAACTATATGTGTGGATACCAACTCATGCATATAAACATACATAACTATATTCTTTTTTTTTTTTTTTTTTTTTTTTTTTTGGTATGTGGGTAGTTCCCTGGCTGGGAATTGAACCCAGGCCGCAGCATTGACAGCACCAGTGCTGGAGTCTTAAGCCACTACACCAGCAGGGAACTCCCTATATTCATTTCTGACTCTGTCTTTACATATATATTTAAATACCCATGAGTTTTTTTTACTGCTTATTCCAACTCTGATCCACTACCACTGGATTCATTCTTGCCTTCACACCTTTCCTTATTTGTAATTTCTTTCCCAGGCAATGAAAAATATACCTCTTGTTATGTAACACACACACACACACACACACGCACACACTCCCCCCATATGTACACATACATATATATATATATATATATATATATATATATATACACACACAGAGTTATTTTTTCAACCTTAGTATACATATACTAAGGAGAGCCCAAGTAAGTTATGAAGTGACAACTGGGGAGGGGAGAAGGAGCATGGTGAGTTGTTTTGATGAGGAGAGAAAAAAGGGGGGATGGGTTGGGGATGAGTAGATATAAGGAGGCAGCACAGTTCAAAGGAGAGCCCATATATTTGAGTCAGAACATCTGGAATATAAGCCCAGGCTCTGTGTTTCATAGTCATAAGACTGTGAGAAACTTAATTAAATTTAATTATAAATATTTGAAATGGAGGCAATATTTACCCTTCATGATGGTTTGTGCAAGTGTTTCCTAAACCAAAAAATTTCTCCAAATGATGGTTTTATTTTTGGGAGAACACAGTAAATGTCAGTTCTGAACCATCCTGGTTGGGTATGAGGGTGGAAGAGTTGCTGGTGATGGTACAATGGATTTTGCTTTTCATGCTATGTTGTATAGAGTATTAATTTTGAACACTGAATGGACTCTAACAATTCTGATACTTACGTCAGTCACAAAGTGACAGTTGTGCCAGAGTGATTACTTACAGGTGTAACCAGTGAACATCTCTCTAGATAACTCCAGACTCCAGGTAGAGTGTGACCATCTGGACAGCTTTATTGGACTGCACACTGACGCACCACACCCAGTCATAAGCATAAAATCGAAGCTCTCTGATAGCTTATCGCTCAGGCATAACTGTCACTTTGTGACTGATGTAATAATCAGAATTGGTTAGAGTCTATTGCATCTCCATAATTAATGCTCTATACCCATGTAATCTAAACTTGCCATTCTTGATATCAGGATACAAACTCCTTCCAGAATATGATAAAAACCATAAACTCCTTCCAAAATGCTCTCCATCAAATTCTAGAAAAGAGTTTATAGACCCTTTGAACACCACTCATAGGCTCAGTTTTTAGAACATACTGATTTATAGATACCAGAAAATAAAAAGAAAATGTAAAAATCTTGTTTACCTGTATAAAAATAATTTATGGTTACTTATACAAATAACTTGTATTTCCATACCATATGGTATAGTACCTATTTTGCTTATAATTATATCAGATTGACTTTGCTATAAGTTTGATTTGGTTATAAAACTAAACAGTTGATGTAATCTCCACCCTTACCACTTGTTGTCCATGTGGCACAGTGTGGTCTATTCACAACTTTAAAAGGAAAAATTACAGAGAACATTTAAGAGCTAGTATTCTGCCTTCATGATTTCATCTGTTAAAATAATATTTCCCAAGCTAGAAATTCTCTTACAGGATAAATTGGCAGATGAGAACTTGAAGGTAGAGTGAAAGGTGTTCAGACTTCAAAAGACAGACCTGGCTAGAATCCCAGCTCTTTCACCATTTACTAGATTTTACCTTAGCAAGCCCTTTCAGCCCTGGCCTTCCCGAACTTCATCAGTTCATAACAGTATCTACTTAAGAGGTTTCTAAAGCAGATATAAAGAAAGCACTCAGGCCGTGTCAGATGCTAAACAATGGTACTACTAATATGAGGGTCCTTTGTGTTACACAGTAGCTGCTATGTTGCCCACGGCCCCCAATGCCAGATAATCAAACCGGCATAAGATTCCTGATTTTAGGAGACAATTGCTTACTGTGTTGGGGGAGTAGCAAATGTTCAAGGCTGGTAACTGTTGACACCATGATGGGGAGATGAAGGTGTGTCCTGCCTTTGATAGTTGTCCTGCCTTTGATAGTTAATAAAACGTTTCTTAATGGCACTTTGTTGGCTTATCAGGTGGCCACTTTGCGGTATCTAAAGTCTTAAAACTCCGGAGCTAACACAGCAGGGGAAAACCAGTTCAGTAACATCTTTTCCTTTCTGCTAGCTTCCTTGTTTTTTCTTTGATTTAGTGAATACCAACGCAAGGTATAATAAATCTTTTGACTTTTTTCTTTTCGTCCAAGAATACATTTTCATGTCTGAATAAGTGCCATCACCTTCCCTAACTCATTTGGGAAGAATGAAACATTCTGTGAATCACGTCCACCGATTTTCAGGCCGAAGTTCCCACGCCTTAAGTGGAAGGCAGTGTGGTGTGGTTGGAAAAAGTAGCGGTCGGTATTCAGGACACCTGGGGCCGGTCCTCATAACGATTTATGAATCTGTAGGAAAGGAGCCAATGGCTCTGCGTTAGTTTTCTCATTTGTAAAGTGCACAAAGTCGGCCTTGGGTGTGAGTCAGCTTTGTTCGCAAACGAGGTAAGCGGTAGTTCCGCGCTCCGCCAGACTTTGGTTGAGCCTGCACTGGGCTGGAGGCTGCAGCGCCGCGCCGAAAACCAACGACTGCGCGCGCAGTACCTCCCCCGCCTCCCGAACCCAGCGTCTCCGTTGCCAGGGGAACTGGGGGCGGCGCGCTTTCCGGCACAGTCGCGGCGCGTCGCAGCTGTCATGGCGGAGAACGTCTGGAATACTGACACCGGGGAGGCTGTGTATCGCTCCCAGGACCCTGTGCGCAACTTGCGCCTCCGGTAGTCGCATCGCCCCAGGGCCCCGTGCTTTTATGTTCTCAGATAATTCGAGCCTGAACGTCACCTCTCAGTGTTCGGCGGGCCTCAGCTCCGCTTACAAACCCTGATCACTGCTTCTGCGGTCTTCTGCGTCTCTCCTCGCTACCCGGAATTCTCTCCACTCGCAGTTTCCAGACCCACACAAGCCCTTTTAAGCCCCTGCCCCTTCCAAATTCCTCGGAGCCCTGTGTCGCCAGTACGCTCTCTCAACCTTAGGACCCCACACCCCACTCACCTACCCTCAGTTGCCTGCATCCCGCACACCTTGGTAGCCTCCCCTTCTGCGTTGTTTCCCCCGGCTTTGCTCCGTGTTCACCTTCTGGTTGTGTAACGAGTATTTTGGCTTTCTCTTTTCCCGATAGAGTTCACCTGCAAAGAATCACGTCAAGCAACTACCTCCATTACCAGCCTGCTGTTCCGCGCGGGAAGGACATAGATTTGGCCACGTTTAGGCCTCACCCAACCGCCAGTGGGTGCATGGTGGTGATGTATCCCGTTGGGGATCTGGGAATCGCCTGGGGTGGTGGTTACCTCTAAAGACAGAATAGACATAGGGCTGTAGTCTGAGAAAAGGCAGAGAGAGGTTAGGTTCCTCACCATGGCTGGTAAATGTTGAAGCCAGGAAATGATCCTAGGCCATTTTTACTGCCGTATTACATTATGTATGAAAATGGAATGAGACATGATTCCTGCCATCAAGATACAGATCATAATTGTGGTCAAATGTAGTGAAATAACAAATTCTCTACTTTAGATATGTTATAAATTTGCCTTGCAACCTAAATTCTATTTGTGGCATTTTTGTTTTCTAAGAGAAAATATGCTTCAAATTCTAAATATACATATGAACACTTTAAAAAACTATTTTAAAATTGGGGTCTACTTGAAAAACCTGTGCATATTAACATCACCTGTGCTCTTGTGGGTTTCCTTATCTGGGAAGCCATAAGAGTGAGGAAGAGAGGGCGGTGTGCTTGTGTTAGGCCACTAGTCTCTTTGCTTTTGTTGTTTCTGTTAAAAAGTATTCCTAGGCAAGAGTGTGGGCTGGTGGGTTGTGAAGCATGTGTCTGAAAAAGGTGTACTCAGCCAGGAGAGTATTAGATTTGGTTCTCTATATAATATTATTTGCCTTTCCTCTTCATTCCTGATATTTTGTCTCCTAAGGTTACAGTGTTTGTGATTCTAGATATATAGCTTCAGGAATAATAATGATAAACATGTCAGGGTTTCCTTTCTAGCAAAGGTAGACTACTAGAATTGAGGAAGAGCTTATTCAGCCTAGATCTAAATTTCAGCTCTTGACACTGAATTAAATTAAATAATTCCTGGAAGGCACGACTTCCTTTTATTCAAATTAGAATAGTGATTAAGACTTCTTGGGCCTTAATCCTGGCTTCTGCACATCCACAACTTCTCCATCCTTTGTCTAGTGTGAGCACTTAATCACTGAATTCCATCTGGTTTATGAGCAATGATTTTGCTTATAACTAGCCACAGCAAGAAGTGGTTCTGGTTTGGCCGAAACATTTGACTCACTCTATTGTCTTTGGAGGTGGACACCGCCCAGATGAAGATGAGGAAGAAGAGGTCTTGATTGGGTGGCAGGAGAAGCTCTTTAGCCAGGTGAGCCATTGTCACTTGTCTGCTCAGTTTACCTCCACCTGGTCCACCTCCACCTAGATGGCATCAGGGAAGATTCTTGAAACATATTGCCAAGTTTATTTCCAGAAAGCTTGTAGCAGTTTATACTTTCTCCTGTTGTGTTTACAGGGGCAGTTTAACATACTGACTGCCAGTACCCAATTTTATGATCCTGGGTGATGACACTTTTCACCTCTGAGCTATTAATGCATGCCATCTGTAAGAGTAGAGTTGGATTAGACCATCACTCTGGTTCCTTTTAGCTCTAACATTCTTTGGATGTCCTGTACTTCATAAATTGGAGTTGGCAATGAAAACATGTCACATTGTGTCAGCTCTGTAGAAGTGCTTTAATTAAACAGTTACAGGAGCAAATGTTTGACATATTCTTAGTAGATCTGTTTTTTTGCGACCTCAGTTTGAAGTAGATCTGTACCAAAATGAAATGGCCTGTCAGAGCCCTTTGGATCATCAGTACCATCAAGAGATCCTAAAACTGGAGGAATCAGGTGGCAGGAAGAACCGACGAATCTTTACGTACACCGACTCTGATAGATACACCAATTTGGAGGAGGTATTGTTCTTTCCAGGGTCCCATGGCTTCCTTCTTCTTTGCCTCCCCAAGCTTTCCGGGCTCACTGGATGCTCTCTATTACATTAGGAGCCTGTTAAGGGGAGACAGAGCCTGTCTAGGAACTGCCTAGTGCTTCTGGCAGCCACGGCGGGGTAGAGTGGGCACAGTGTGCAGGTGGTGTGGCTGCTGCTCCGTTCTCTACCTGGCAGAGAAGTATGCCTATCATTAGTGTTTCTAATGATAGGTGTACAGACTGCAAACTGGGAAAAATAACCATTGGGCTTGATTTCTTCCTTGCATCATGAAATAAGACAAGTGATAAGAGTCTGGAAGCACCTAGATAAAATTCACCAGAGGATTCAGCCAAAAACTCTTGAGTATGTGTGTTTGAAGAGGAACTCAGTGCAGCCATAGGGAATGGCTTCTGTCCTTGGTTTGCCTCAGTTATGCTAACATACCCTGGTGGACTTGTTTAACACGTTCTTCAGTCATTGACTGATTTGTTCTGTCTTCTCAGACTTTAAACTTCTTGAGGGAGAGTAGAGCCTATATTTTCTGATTTTTGTCTACCACCTTGTAGATCTCTGCAAGGAGCAGGTGTTAAGTGAATGTTTTTGAAAGATTTTTGATGCTTTTATTAGAAAAGCTATGGATTGGTAGCATATGCAATTTAGGTTGTCTGTTTTAGAAAAGTAAATAAAATTACAGTTAGTGTTGAGCTCCCATGTGAGAATTTTCTACAAAATACTTGTATCCCATTTGGCATCTTCTAACTATCTAGTTAATGTCAGCATCTACCAGGCAAACTCACCCAACTATTAGTTGGTATGTGCTGAGAGATTACGAACTCAGTTTAATATCAGCTTAAATAAATTCATTTCTGAAGGTTAATAGGCTGCTAAAATCTTAGGTCAAACCAAGGCATGGTAGGTGTTTTCTTTGGGTTGTTTGTGCCACTGCTCCCCTTCATTAGCATGTGTAATTGTGAGGTGCTCTACCTTTTAGGTTCAGGTCTGGGATGATGTTTCGGAAGAAAGACTTCCCTTCGGGTCCTTGGTCCCATGTGGCCCTGACCAGCTGGGTTACACAGGATTGCTTTCTTTTCTCAGCACTGTCAGAAAATGACCACTGCAACCAAGGAGGTGCCATCATTCTTGGTCGAGCGAATGGCAAATGTCAGGCGGCGACGGCAGGACAGGCGGGGGATGTGAGTGTGCAAGTGTGGGGGGGCTCTGGGACGGCCCTTGTGGTCCTTCCCTGCCAGTGTCTTGGCATATCCGTCGTCTTGAGCTTCCCATTCTGCACCTGGGCGTGTTCCCCTGTGTTCAGGCTTTAGGGGCTGCCAGGGAAATGACCCTTCCTGTGCTATCTCCCAGGGAGGGTGGCATCCTCAAGTCACGAATTGTCACCTGGGAACCCTCAGAAGAATTCGTCAGGAACAACCATGTCATCAACACCCCTCTTCAGACAATGTACATCATGGCAGACCTGGGGCCCTGTGGAAAGTGAGTGAAGCTTCTCACTGCCCTGTTCAGCTCCTCACCCTTGTGCCCTCTCACTATCCGTCACCTACGTCCCAGGGTATGTGGGAGGGAGGGACTTCTTCTTCTTTTTCTTCTTAGTTCTCAGAAGAAAGTATTTTACCATGATAATTCTCAGTACAGTAATTCTCTCTCCTCTCCCGTGATGTGGGCTGACCACCTCTTGCTCTTTCCGTGGAGGTGGGACCAGTGATCCTGAACCTTGTTGATTTCCTGGTCTCTAGGCTTGGCTATAAGAAGTATGAGCATGTGCTCTGTACTCTGAAGGTGGACAGCAATGGTGTGATCACAGTAAAACCTGACTTCACTGGCCTCAAAGGACCCTACAGGTGAGAGAAGGAAGAAAGGTGGGTGGAGACGGGCGCTGCTTCCCTTGGCTTTACCTCTTGCCCTTCGGTGAGGAGATGCTCAGAAAGCCCTTCATCTGTTCTAATTTTAAATTCCCAGGCAGTTATTCATATTCTATTCTGGGTCATTGACCCCTAAGATACTGGCAATCCTGTTCTGAGAAGATGTCCACTACATCGATTTGCAAGCTATAACTTCAGCAGCGTGGGGAAGAGAAAATAATTCTCTGCGCTGCTGAAGGGACTAAGCAGAACAGGTCATCTCTGGGCTGACTGTTCCTCATCTCTAGGTTCTAGAATAACAGGACTGTAAATTAGAAATTATCTAGACTCACATGTCCACTTCTTAGGTGAGAGGATTGGGTGCCAGGGATGTTGTGCTATAGGGTTTTACTGTGACTTTGTGGCAGAAGTGGACCCAGAACCTTTACTCTTTGAGTCTTGTCTGGTGCCCTTTCTGTTGTACCATTTTGTTTCCCTCTCCTGGTCCTCATTCTGGCCACCGGCATCATCATACACTCTAAGTGAGGTGTATGGCCAGGGATGGTTCACCCGTGAGCCAGATCTGGAGGGCCCCGCTTCTCGTTGTCCGAGTTGGTCCTTTTGTGGCTTTGACCTTACAGGATTGAGAGCGAGGGGGAGAAGCAGGAGCTGTGGAAGTACACAATTGACAATGTGTCCTCCCTTGCACGGCCAGAGGAAGAGGAGCGGGAACAGCGTGTGTTCAAGGATGTAAGAGCCAGTTCATGCTAAGTACCCAAGGGGCGAGCCTCAGCGCCTGGGAGCTGAACCCGGGCCCAGGGTTGAAGTCAGCAGTAGCAAGGCTCTTAATGGCTCTCTCCCGACTTCCTGCTGACATATCAGACTCAAGTTTTTAATCATATTAGAACATAATCATCATCATAATGACCACTTATTTGAGCACTTACCATGCTCTGTGCTAGGTACTTCACACACTTCCTTTCATGTAGACTGTACAAGAGCCCTTTGAGGTGAATACTTGTATTATTACCACTATAAATGAGGGAACGGAGACTGAGAAGCTCAGCAGCCTGCCCAAGGTCAGGAAGCTTGTATGTGTGAGAGCCAGGATTGACCCCAGGCCAGTGGACTCCACAGCCTCTGTGCTTTACTTTAAAATGTCAGTGGCTGGAATGTTTAGGCCTCCAGTTCTCTGGGGTGTTTCCCATCATTACATCCTTTCTCCTGTTCGGAACTGAACGCTGGTCTGGCTTGGCTCCCATCATGAATTTTGGTTTCATTTCCTCCCTCAGCTCTATGGCCGGCACAGGGAGTATCTGAGCAGCCTGGTGGGCACTGACTTTGAGATGGTGAGTACCGGGCTTCCTGCAGTCCCACCCGCTGGGTTCAGCCAGTGCATTCTGACTGTGGCTGAGCACCTCTCTTAAAAGTCCCCAAGGCATACTCTTCAGTCAAAGGCAGTAAAAAAATAGTAGATAGAGGATAGTCCTTGTAAATGTTTTCAAAACACTGCATATTGATGTGGAATTGTCAGTGCGTGGAAAACACCTGAAAGGGCACACACATGCTATGGGTGGCTTTGTCTGGGGAGAGGGTGGAATTGACAGGTGGTAGCTGGATACTGGGTGGTGACAGATATGTCAGGGATGTTTACTTTTTATTCTCTTAAGTAGTTTTGAATTTTTTGTCTTTATAATTAATTTTAAAGCTCAAGATGAAAACTGCTTTCCTCACTCTTCATGTGGATATTTTCCCTAAGGGCTGCATAGAGAGGGAAGGGGTATTGTTTCTGTTTGTCAAATAGTTTGGCTCTTTAAAAACAAAACAAAACAAAACAAAACAAAACAAAACAAAACAAAACAAAACGGTTTAGGTCAGTTATTCTGTAGTCCTGTTCTTTGTGTCCCTTGATTCCAGGAGTTCCATTTCTAGACCTGGAAACAAGGATAGAATTACCCACTGGTTTCCCTCTCTCTCTCTGAAAAATTAACTTTTTCATTATTTTTATATTACATTAGCAACAGATGTTCAGTGTTAAAAATATTAGATAAGATAGGTATACAAATAACTAAAACAGGAAACGCCTTAGTTTCTTGACCTGAGCCAAGGTCACAGAACAGGGGTCTCCAGGTTCCCACTGCACACCCAAGGGCAGCTGTCATGGCTTCCTTCTAAATTTCTCATACTGCATTGTCCTCCCCATCATTACAAGTTTTCGAAATGAAGTGCCAGGGTGGGGAGGAAACGTGATAGTGACACTTGCGGATCTGACATGCAGTGTCAGGTCTTCTGGGGTTTGTGAACAGGCTGCACAAGTGTTGATTCTCTCCACACCTCCTGATTTTTCCCACTTCTTTCTACTTTAGACGGCCCCAGGTGCCCTCCGGCTCTTTGTAAATGGAGAGGTAGGTAAGTGTCTTGCCAGACAAAGATCTCTTGATGCTTGGGCAGGTGCCCCGATAGAGCTGTGAAAAAATTCAGCCGGCCCCAGTGGAGGCCAGCAGAACTTGGAAAACTCAGCCATGAGTCTTTCCTGGAAACACAAAGTGTTCCTGGCCCTCAGGGGACTTACCGAAGTGTATGGATCCTTCAGGACTGTGTGGGTGCCATGGGTGATAGGAGAATAAGCTGACATAGGTTTCTGTTTTCTTAGTTTCAGCCCAAGGCTATGAGTACGACAATCTCTATGTCCACTTCTTTGTAGAATTGCCAGCTACTAGTAAGTAATATTCATAAGTCTCTCTTTTTATATCCATTCTGACAGTTTTCTAGAGACATTTGGTCAGGCTTCCTACCCTGCTCCTGCACTAAAACTGTTACTGTTCAAGGTCATAGATCACTTCCAAGTTGCCAAATCCTGTGGTGACTTCTCTGCTCTTGCCTTACTCGACCTCTCTGAAGCATTTGATTTGACATGGCTCACTTTTCCTCACGGAACCTCTTCTCTTAGCCTCTGGCTCCACACTTCTCATTTCTCTCTCTTCGGTGGATCATCAGCCTCCTTGGCTGATTCCTTATCTTCTGTTGATCTTAAACTATTAGAGTATCCAAGGCTGGGCCTTTCCAGGACCATTTCCTTTGCCTGAAACCCTTTTTGTCATATCTTTGCATGACCGGTTCTTCATGAGTTTAGGTCTCAGCCTAATTGTCACCTTTGAGAGGTCTTCCCTCACCACCCAATGCAAATGAAACTCCAGGTCACTCAGTTCCTTCACCCTGTTTTCCTTTTAGAATAGCATTATTCACTATCTGATAGTCTCTTACTAGTTTCTCCATCTCCCTCCCACTAGAATGTTAAGTCCATGAGAGACAGGGATCTTTCCTATCTGGTCACCAAAATGTCCCCAATAACTAGTCATAGCACATGGTAGACACTCAGTAAATGTTTAGTGAATGATTGATTGCGTGAGCAAGTGAATGAATGGATCAAGGAACTTTGTATTTTTCTCAACTACTGTCCTCCTCCCTCGTAAACTTACTACATATCGTCTTTGGCTTTCAGACTGGTCAAGCCCAGCATTCCAGCAGCTCTCAGGAATAACACAGACCTGTGCCACCAGGTCCCTGGGAATGGTATGGAAGACAAGAGGGTGTGCTTGTGAGGGAGCAGAACTCTGCTCCTGGGGGGCATCTGACGATGTATCAGGCCAAGAGCCACGCCCTCTGGGGAGATTCCAGAGTTGGGTCTGGCCCCTCTGTGTGGGCTGTTGTGCTGCCTGGACCTGTGGTCCTACTGCTGCTCTTGAGAATGGGAGCAGCTTGTATTTGGGTGTCCCTTCGCCTCTCAGCTTCTTACTTCCTACCTGGGGTGATCGTTTTTCCTTTTCCCTTGTGATGGTGACCTTGTCGTTGGCCAAGGAGAACAAATTCCAAGTGGAGCCTTGCCTACCCCACACTTAGTATAAAACAGCACTCCTCTTTTTTTTAGGACAAGGTGGCTTACTTCTCCTACCCATTCACATTTGAGGCTTCCTTCCTCCATGAGAACGAATCCCCTGGTGAGTAGCTCAGCCATCGATCCTAGGCCTTGGGTCTGCTCGGGCGGTGCTGCCCCTTAGCGCAGGCCTCCTGTGACGTGGCTTCTTCTCCCACTTGCTCCCAGATGCTCTTCCAGAGTGGCCTGTGCTCTACTGTGAGGTCCTCTCACTGGACTTCTGGCAGAGGTACCGTGTGGAAGGCTACGGGGCTGTGGTGCTGCCTGCCACCCCAGGTGACCTCTTGTCCCTGCCCTTCATGTGGCCCACATGCCCTACCTAGCTCCTAGGAACAGGATTAGTTCTTTCAAACAATTCAACCGACCCCAGTGAGAAGTAGGGATAATTAGGAATTAGAGTCATTTATCAAGATTCCTTGTTCTTGTTGAGGAATTTCCCCCTGCCCCCTGCATTAGAACAACTGAATGACACTGCAACTACCCAGTGAGGCTGAGTGGCCCGCGTGTCTCCGGTGTCTGCTCTGTGCTCCTCTGATTGACTGGCAGCCTTGAGGGAGGGGCCGTGTGGCTGACTGGATCAGCGTTCATTTTGAAATAATAGCCACTGTCCTTTATTGCATGCCAGGTGTTGTGCTAAGTGCTTCTCATGTAATTCTCCCCACTGCTCTGTGAGGTGTAGGCATTACTTCCATTTTACTAGATGGGTGAGGCTCAGAGGTTAAGAAACTTGTCCTGGATACACAGGTAATAACGAGCAGAGCTGAGGTCGCAGTTTCTGTGTGATTGATTTGCACATGGGGGCCCTAAACGACCAGGATAATCTTCACTGTAGGTTAGATTATCACCGGACCAGGTGTTGTAGTGGTGGCAGGGCCTACGTCATTGTGAGGGAGCAGCAAGGGCCCACATACCCCTTCTCGGCCTGGCCTCGCTTTCCTCTTCCTGCGCAGGCTCCCACACCCTGACAGTGTCCACGTGGAGACCCATGGAGCTCGGCACGGTGGCTGAGCTGAGGAGGTTTTTCATCGGCGGGTCTCTGGAACTGGAGGACCTCTCCTACGTGCGCATACCAGGAACCTTCAAGGTGATTTTTGTCTCTGGGGAGACTTCATGCTGGAAACTTCCGTTCCCATCTCCTCTGCAGAAGGTGGGACCTGGGCTATGGCTCCTTAATTGTGCATTACCTTGTATTACTCAGCCCCTTCCCCCTTGTGGCTTAAGGTGGAAGTTGTGGCTACATTTTGAACCAGGTACTGATATCTACACTGCTATCCTAGGAGATCTCTGGAAAAAGTATACTTTGAGGTGCCCCCGGTCCCCATCAGAATAACCAGCACCCCCCTTCCAGCAGGATCAGCGGGCAGCTTGTAAGACTGCTTATTCTCAGTGAAGTTGGAATGCCCCCTGCTTTGTGGCTGGGAGCCCAATGTTAGCCTCGCTGGGAGTCTGGGTGTTGGAACAAGGTTTGCCCAGCAGAACTGTTCTCCCTAAGAATGGGAATAAGGTGGGAGTGAGGCCAGCATGGTGCCTGGGAGCTAAAGCCTGCAGAAACCTGACGCTGTCTAACCGTGTCACAGGGAGCGCGTCTGAGCCGCTTTGGGCTCCGCACGGAGACCACAGGCAGTGTGACCTTCCGCGTGCACTGTCTGCAGCAGGCCAGGTGAGTGGCCCTGGCCCTCTGCCTTTGGGCTCCTCATCCCTAAGGGCAAGAGGGCAGCCTTGGCCATGTGGTGCGCTCCTCTGCAGGGCCTTCATTGAGTCAAACTCTCTCCGGAAAAGGATGCGGAGTGTGTTGGACCGTCTGGAAGGATTTAGCCAGCAGAGTTCCATTCACAATGTGCTGGGTAGGTCCCCCGGCTCCCCTGCAAGCTGGCCACCCAACGTCAGCATGGGCCACGTTCCTCCCCACATATGGCAGCTGAACCACTGTTAATGTGCTTCTGCCACAGAGGCCTTCCGCCGAGCCCAGCGCCGCATGCAGGAGGCCCGAGAAAGCCTCCCCCAGGACCTGGTGAGCCCCTCGGGAACCATGGCCTCCTAGCTCATTGCAGCCCTGGCCCTTCATGCAGGAGGACAAGAGAAGTGCTAGCTAAAGCCAGTGCTCTCTCACCTCCTCGCCATCTTATTGGAGACCCGCCGAGAACCAGAAGGACTGAGAAAAATCCCCGGGCCTGCCCCTCGACCTGGTCTCCAGCAGGGCCTTCTCTCTGCCATGTGGCAATGAAGCTGGAGATGCTATGGGCGCCATATTTATATTTTAGCCACTGCAAGTGGGCATCACAACAAGACAAATGTTTTTGGTTCAGGACCAGTTAGGGGCTCCATGGTTCTGTCCTCAACACAGCCTCCTTTCTGGCTTGTGTCACAGTCTCAGCAGCAGTGGGCTGCAAGTGCCTCCTGCTCCACAACCTCTTGCAAGGGGAGGCTCGAGAAAGAAGGAGAATGAGAGATCTTTAATTCTCACCCTGGGAGGTTCAGCCTCTTCTCTCCATGGTAGCCTCATCTTACTGCTTGTTGCATTTGAGATACGACTATTTCTGGAGTAAATGAAGCCTGAAGGCAGTGCCCAGTTCTTTCTGCTAGCTGGGTGGTAACTTTTATTGTGTTTTTTTGTACATAAAAGCTTTTTATATTGACTAATGTTCCGCCGGCTATTTCTTTGCTCAGGTCCCTGGTGTGGTTGAGGTATTCTTCATGCCGGGGCTGCCGGCACCGCTGCCCTTCCCCTTTTCTGCCCTTTCCTACTCCAGAGTTTCTTTGGATTTCCTTAACTCGGCCCCCAGGAGAGGACTAGAGAGGTTAGTGCCAGCTGTGTCTTAGCAGCACTCCTCTGAAACATCTGGAGCAAAGTATGGGACTGAGGTCACGTCCTCCCCAGCCCAACACAGAAACCAACTCCACCCTCAGCAGTGCTTTATTGGCAGAAGTAGAGCATGGTGCCCAGCCGGCAGGCTCCCAAGAAAGATTATGGGGTGGCTAAGGGCTGGGAATTATGTGGTCTCCCAGCCATGGGCAGAGGTCGGGGATGGGCTGGGAAATAGAAGCAAGTGGTTGGACACCCTCCAGGTGACTTCTTGCTTGGCTCCCAAAGCAGGTTGGTTCATTGCTGCTTGGGCACCCTAGCTGTCTCTCCCAGCCAAAGAACCAGCTCTAAGCTATAGTCAGCAAAAGCATCAGGATATGGTTGCTCCAGTAGGAGAAGGAAGCCTGGTGGTCTTCCCCAAGTTCCCTTGTCTCCAAGGTCAGGCTTGAGATGGACTCCTGTGGGAGCAGCATACGTAAATGGGCAAGTGAGGAACTTGCTGGGCATCCGGAAATGAAGCTGTTTCAGGGTGTCGATGACTAAGATAAGGCTAGCTGGATCCTTCCTAATCGCCTCCTCCCTGCCCACTCCCCCAAAGCCCTGGGCCCTGGGATTAGCTGTCAGCCCAGAAGCTAGCACACTGGGAAGCCACCAGTAAAGTGTCCTGTCACTAACGACAAGTTCTGTTGTCCCTGCTTACAGGTCTAAGAGAACTCAAGCGTCCTATTTGGGGAAGGAGGTGAGGGCCTGAATCAGCCCAGTGCTCTTGTAGGGAGGGCCTCCCCTTACCTGCAGAAGCCTCATTTCCCTCTCCAGGCTGCCAGGTTCAACCTGGGGATTCTGCTACAGCTCACAAAACCCTGGGGGTAGATGTTGGCCCTGAAGATGTCCCTCGCAACGGTGGTGATACCGGTATTGTCACACACAATTCGAGACAAGGAAATCCGGCTCAGGGCCTTGCGCTGTCTCTTGGTGAAAACACCTCTTTTCTGCCACCAGAACCTACCAAGACAGACAAGAAATATGGGTAACGGTTGGGGAGGAATTAACATATAATGAGCACCTGTTGTGTGCCAGGTGCTTTACATACCTTATTTTGTTCAATTCTCATGAAATTCCTACGAAATAGGTTTCATTTCCATTTTATAAATGAAGAAACTAGCTCAGTGGTTTCTTTTGATTTCTTAGCATTAAATGCACAGTGATTTACGTAGCCAGGGCTGGATTTGAACCAAGGTAAGTGCAAATCCAAATAAGGAGTTGAGTCTCAAACCCCTTCTGCCCATGTTTTCTGGGACCCACTAGCCTGGAGCAGTAAGGCTGACAGGACTCCAGGTATGAAGGTACCTCCAGCTCAAGCTTTATCTGTTTTCCTGGGCACCTTCCCTCTGACCAAGCTCTCTAGGAGCCTCCTGTAAACTTGGAAGAAATGAAGCTACAAAGAGCAATTTTCCCCATTGTTGAGTCTTGAAATGCCAGTACTTTTCTGCCCTGCTGTGGGGCTCATCTCTTTAGGGTCATGTCACTTACCTATCTCCATTTCGGGCTCTTCTGAACTGGTTCTCAAAAAGACAAGCCAGAAGAGGCCCCACTCGGGCCCCTGGCAAAAGAGGCTCTGCAATGGCTCCCATCCAGATGTCAATGTTGTCAGGTGTCCCGTACAGATTCAGGAACTTCCTTGCTAAATCCTGGTTTTTCAGCACTCGGGTAAGCTGTGCCAGATTCCGGGGCTGGGAGAGCCTACAGAAGCGCCGCCAAGCGTTGTACCCTGAGGGCAAGGGGGCAGAAGCAGTTTCAGTCTTACCCCTGCTCTCTTCCTGTAGCTTCTACATCTCTCCACAAATTCTTCTGAGAGATCTCTGTGGTCAGGCAATATTGGGTAGAACAAGAGCCTTGGTGGCAGCAGAGGCCCTGAACCTTCCAAAAACCAAACCACTGTCTTTCTAATATTCAGTGTGAGCAAACAACCATGCTTTCTATGCATCAAATTGAGGAGTGTGTCCTAATGCAAAAAGTATTGTAAACCAACACTCATAACCACAATGATACTATTATTGGGTTCATGTACATTAATTAGGCACAAATAAGATAATACCCAGAACATGACTCTCAATCAGGTTTGTAGAATGAATGAATGAATGAACAAGTGAGTGAACAAAACAAATGAAAAGCATGGATAAAGTTTATCTACTCAGAAAAGGACCGCATGCTGTATGATTCCATTATATGAAAGGTCCAGAGTAGGCAAATACATAAAAACAGAAAGTAGATAGTGCCTGTCCAGGGCTGAGGTGGGAATGAGAATTGACTTATTATGAGGTTTCTTTTGTGAGTGATCAGAATGTTCTGATAGTAGATAATGGTAATTAATGCTTAACTATATTAAAGTCATTGAATTATATACTTGATATGGGTAAACTTGATACGTTAATTATATCTCAGTAAAGCTGAGATTTTTCACCTATTCAGGAACTTCCAAAGACCAGCCATGCTGATTTTTTTTTTTAATGACACATTTATTCAGTGTCATAATCAGACTATTACATTTAGCAACCAACAGCATGGGTGCAAAAAAAAAAAAAAAAGTCTACATTAAAACCCTTTGTTGGAATGCTTTCCACAAAACAGAAACTAAAATAACCAGAAACTAAGATTAGTCACAAACACAGTCCTCGAGTTTTTTGCCGATACACATAAGTACTGTCTAAAATATGTCTTCTTCGAAGCAGCTGGGCCCTGCCACCACTGTGCGTGGCTGAGTTCACAAGTCTGTTGTAACCTGTAGCTTCCCTATCACTTCTCTGGCTCTCCTCTCCTGCTAAGCTTTGTTTCCTGGCAACAATTAATACCTTTTGTCACCACCATTGCTACTGATGCTGCTGGAACCACCATAGCCACCTTGGTTTCATGGTTTGGCAAAGTACTGGGGCCAGAGCTTCTGCCTCCAAAATTTCCTCCTTTCACGGGTCCAACATTTGAAGATTGATTGTTGTAATTGCAAAAATCATCGTAGCTTCTGCCATCTCTGAGATTGCTTCCATTTTTACCAAATCCAGTATAACCATCCCCACTGCCACCATATCCTCCACCACCATGACTGCCACCAAAGCCACCTTGACTACTGAAGTTTCTTCCATGGCCAAAGTTGTCATTCCCACCAAAGCCACCTCCTTGACCACCACTGAAGTTTCCAGAACCACTTTGACCTCTTTGGCTGCATGAAGCACCTTAAGCATCTCTTGCTTAGGCAGGGATTCCCTTACTTCACAGTTGTGGCCATTCACAGCATGGTATTTCTGAATAACAGTCTCGTCTACAGTCATGATCATCAAAAGTCACAGAAACAAAGCCTCTCTTCTCACCACTGCCTAAGTCAGTCATGATTCCAATCACTTCAGTTTTTCCATACTGTTCAAAATAATGTTTTAGGTGGTGTTCTTCAGTGTCTTCTTTAAAACCACCAACAAAAATCTTTTTCACAGTGAAGTGGGCACCAGGTCTTCGAGAATCTTCTTTTGAGACAGCCCTCTTTGGTCCCACAATTCTTCTACCCACCTTGTGTGACCTTGCATTCCTGGCTGCATCCACCTCCTTCACAGAGGCATGGGTGACAAACCCAAAGCCTCTAGAGCACACGTTGTTTGGATCTCATCACCACACAGTCTGTGAGCATTCCCCAGTGCTCAGAATGGCTCCTCAGGCTCTCACTGGTTGTTTCAAAGCTCAAACTGCTTTCGAAGCTGTTCTAGCTTTTTGGGAGACTGTGATTTAGACATGAAGACCACAAGAGGGGACACTTCAATGATATTTGCTCAGTGGTGTCCACCGACAGAAAGGCCAGCCATGCTGATTTCTTAGCTATCAGGATCCCACACCAAGATCAGGCCACATGATGTGGTGGGACCCTCAGTATAGGAGATGGCTTTGCCATATCCCGAGGAAACATCAGCCCAACATTGTCACTGAACTACAATTCACAAACACCACCTCATAGCTGAACAAAGGAAAGTCATATGATGTTTGATCATTACTGAGCATGAATAACTCTCAAGGTCATCCTAACACCTTAGTAGCCCCTGTTTTATCAATGGATATTTGTTGAGCAACCCTGACTTTTCCTTGGTCACTCTTAAATGGAGTTCAAACCAGATCTTCCAATTCCAAATTTGGTGTTGGACTTGGGAAGGGATTAGAGTGGCTTGCAAGAGCTAGTCTGAGGAAAATATTTCCGGGACAGCTTACAGGGTGCAGTTACTGTGGGACACAGAAACTCTCTGTGTGGCAATGTGGGTGGCTAGCAGTCTCAGCTCTCCAGTAGGGGGCGCCCACAGGAGCATCCCGTGTACGAAGGAAAGAAACTCAGGTTTTTGAGTGTCTACTGTGTGCCCGCCAGGTGCTGCCTTAGGTGCAGTAGAAATCCCCCTAACTCTATTATGACACAGCCAAAGATTAGCTGAGGAAAATGGAGCTTCAGGTTGCATTTACACAGGAAAGTAGAAGGTGAGGAAAGGGAATAGAGGAGCAAGGTGGTGGCCAAACCCTTCCCCTAGCATTGTGGATTGAATAAGAGGTAGAAAGAAATTCTAAACTTGATTCAGATTTTACTACTTCCTAGTTATATGACCTTAGGCAAATTACTGGATGTCTCTGAGCTTCTCTCTTCACCTATAAAAATGGCTGCTTCTCAAGGTCATTGAGAAGACTAAATGAGTTAATATCCATGAAAGTTTCTAGCAAAATGCCTAATTTTTCTTCTTTTCTGGGATAAAGCTTCCCGTGTCCTCACCAAACATCAAGGAGCCTTAATTTTATGCCACCTGTTCTCTGCCTCTCAGGATCTACCTGTCTCTACTCAGAGCCAGGAGCCAATTTCTCTCTCCCCAAAACTTTAGCCTTTCTCCTTGGAACTTGCTAGGGTGGTGGGGAATAGAATCCTTCTCTGCCTTTAGAATCTACTGTAACTCTCTATTTGGAAAGTCCTGATCTCTTTTGTTCAGCTCCCGTGCCCAAGTCCTGGTCCTGTTGTGAACCTAAAGCTGGAGTCCCTGCAACACATGGAGAAGATGTGGCAGGTCAGCAGAAAGGTGGTCCTGGGAATGCTGTACTGCATCAACCTTGCCCTTACATGCCTCTGAACCACAGCACATCCTGCAGACAGTCCCAGTCAGAAAGGAGGTACCAACGGTCTCTGAAACCCACCCTCACCACCAGCAGCAGCAGCCTTGGTCCAATCAAAGCCTGGGAGGAGGGGTGGGCAGCCCCTCACCTGGGAGACCGTGGTCCCGGCTACGTTGCATGTTCAGAGCCGCCAGGTCCAGCCCGATCCTTCTCACTTGCTGAAACAGCCGGTCCCGGAGCTCATCCACCAGCATGGAATCCTGACGGTTCAGCTTGGCAGGGGTGGCCATGAGGCCTCGGAGGATGGGGTCAATGCCACCTGGTGGTGGGAAATGCGAGCAGCACAGATTGGACCAGCCACTGGGAAGCTCCTTGGGTCATTCATTGCATGATGCCCAGGTAGCTCAGAGCTGGATAAACCAGTCACTTATATTTTATAATGTTTGTATCAGGAAACAGAGGCCTGGATGGACATGAAGGGAGCTGGAGCAGCCAGGGAAAGGGGTTGCCCCCACTTCTTAAAAGAGTGTGAGGGAAGATTCTTTCAAGCCCCAAGCTGCCAGTCTGACATCAGTGTCCCCCCTTTTAGAAGTCCTCTAATCTCAGAGGGGTTGGGGGCCTGAGACCGAGGGTCCTGGTGGCACCTGCCTTGTTTTCATTGTCCTGGGGTGATGTTAGTAGTGGCCTAAGCAGCAGCCTGGCCTCCTGGCAGCAGGCTTGGCCAACCTTTGGGAGGCTCACGTGCTCCACACTCCCACTCCCATCTGCGTCTGGCAAACCTGCTCACCTTCATGCACAACCCGCCAGCTGGCAAAGAAGGCGGAGCTAAGTGGAACATTTGAGTTGGGTGCTGAAGCCTGGTACTGGGTGTCCAAGCGGAACAAGAAGGGCTGGAGCATGGTGTGGCCAAAGCGGAAGGCCAGGGTGAAGACATTGGCCACACGAGGGTCCACATTGGAGCAATAACCCCGGTAGGGCCCCAGGGTTCTCCTGGCCCGGGCCTTGCCCAGAACCAGGGGCAGAAAGTCTCGGTAGGTGATGATCTGGAAGAGAAAAGGTAGGAGGAAATTACGTTAGTGACTGCCCACCCCACACTCTTGCCTTTGGACAGACTTTTGGCTTTTTGAAGGGCTGCTCAGACATATGAGGGCTGTCCAGAAAAAGTCCAGCCATAAATGCCTCTATTTCTCATATTACGTGGCTGGACACTTTCTGGACAGCCCTCATATTAACCCTTGATTGACACCATGTCAAATGTGGCAACATTAATTTTCCATTGGCTGGGGGAGATACAACACCCAGAAAGGCTGAGTGACATGCACAGGGTCACACAGCGAGTTAGTGGCAGAACTCGGGGTGTAGGTCAGATCTCAGGTACACCCCCAATCACTCAGACCTGGCTGACTTGAGACACATCCTCGAGGAGAGTGGGAGCCACTTCCTCAGATTGTTTCCCAGGACAGATTGTCTTCTAGGGGATGCTGGGACCCAGGGATGCTGGGACCCGGGGCTCCCTACCTGGACCATGGCCCCCAAGATCTTCCGAGCCTCATGGTAGAGCTGGTCTCCGGTCCACCTGGGGTTCAGGCGTCTCAGCTCAGTAGCCAGCCGGTTGTGCTCTCGCATAAAAAGGGTATGCATGGCTGCCAGTTTGGGGGTTTCGCTTGATCTGGTGTCACCTTGAAAACCCCAAGTTCAGAGTTGCCATAGCCCTTCCCAGAGACATGTCTTTCTGCTAAGGCAGACAGAGCCCTGGGGACTAGAGAGAGTGGTGGGAATTGCTGACCTGGCCCGAGCTCCTCACCCTCACTGCACTTCCCTCTCCTCAGCTGTGCCGACGGCCACCCGAGGACCCCAACACAGGCCAGGAGGGGGAGGACAGTGGGGTCGTGGATCCCTAAGTGACTGGAACAGTTTGGGGGGAAGTAGGAAAGCTCCCTAATGATTCTGCTGTACAAGATGACCAGAGCCACAGCTGGTGGAGGGACTTGAATACATCTAGGAACCATGACTTTGGGACCATGAGCCCACAAGCCCACCTGTCCCATCTGCGCATTCTCTACTGAGGGCTGGACCTTTTCCCAGCTTTGAACTTGCTGCTCTTCCCAGGAAGCCCAAGAGAAGAAGAAAGAGGGAGTGTTGAACAGAGCCTCTTTCTGTAGCCAGATTTTCTCCTAGAGGCCGGGAAGGAAGGTAAATTCCTGCAGGCAGGCCTCACTCACAGCCATTCGCTGGCTTTGAACTAAGCCCTTTTGCTCGAGGTCTTATTTAATCCACTCTTCGTGGACTTCTCACAAAGGTGCACGCTGCTCTTCCAGGAGCAAAATAGCACTCACTCCTTAGAGCATGCGCTGGAGCCCACCCCCAAGGAGAAAGCCGCCTGGGCTCTACACTGAGCTCCCACTGTGGGCGCTGCCACCCGACTGTGGGCGCTGCCACCC
>PVJL010013404.1:0-32498 GCA_004026885.1 Lyroderma lyra
TTCTGAAGGTCAAACTGAGGCAGGGAGGCGGGCCACCGGAAGTTGGTGAGCAGCCGGCTGCTGAGGTCAGAGCTGTGCTTTAGAAGATTGCTCTGACAGCGGGACGTGGACTGCGTGAGAGAGGTTTGGATTCTAGGAGAACTGATGTGAAACCCTAACACTTTCTCCTACTTGAATAAGTATTTTTGTATATGTGTCATCCCCCATCTGAGTTCCTTCCTGAGGGCAGAGAGTTTCTCATGTTCGCCTGTGGACTCATCATGATACTACGTTGGGATGCATTAAAAAGTGGAGAAAAGACTGGAAACAACGTAACTATCCCCTGAACAAATAAATGGATTAACAATTACTCTGCAGCCATGCAATGGAATACTGCTCAGCAATACAAAGGAATGAACAGATACATACAACAGTATGAATGAATCTCAAAATAATTATGCTAAAAAATCAGTGTATGTATGATGCCATTTACATAAAATTCCAGAAAACACAAGCTATCTATAATAAGATAAAGCAAAGCAGTGGTTGTCTGTGGGCAGGGATGGGATAAAGGAGGACACTGGTGGGTGCAGGGGGCAGGTAGGAGGAATTATGAAGGAACACTAGGAAACTCTGGGGAGAAGCGTGATGATTATGTTCATTACTTTGATTGCAGTGGTATTTTTATAGACATGTCAAAACTTTGTAAATTGTACTTTAAACATAATTTATTGTATGCCAATTATACCTCAGTAAAGTTGTTTATTAAAAAATAGAGGTGGGTATGGTAAAGAAATGAGTTAAGAAGTGTCATTTAGCTGGAAGATACGGCCTTGGCTTGAAAAAAATGCTCAGGCCAAAACAGAAGGAAGGCACACTCCAGTCCATCCTGGGAAAGAGCCAATGTTTGGGGGAAGGTGATTAGACCATTTTAAATAGAGCAGAAACTAAAAAGGAAGGCCTTGAATATTAAGCTTTTTCAAAGCAGGCATTGGATTGCAGTCCCACTACTCACTCCCTAAAAAATCCTGGACAAGTTATTTACCTTCTCAGACACTCAGTTTCCTTTATCTATAAAATAAAGAATAATAATAATGGAGCCTATCTTAAATGGTAGCTGCAAAGATTAAATTAGGCAATGCATGTAAATCACTTGGCAGAGGACCAGAAAGGTGCTCGATAAATAGAAGGAATTATTATTATAACAGTCATTGTTGTTAACCCCAATATCAGCAAATGTATGCAGATGTTTGAGCAGGAAAAATAAGTGATTAAAGAGGTTCTTTAGGAGGATTCATCTCACCAGTACTAATTAATTCCCCTCCAGATTTAACAAGGCAAACTCCATCACCTCTACCTCCTTCCTCAGTCTATAACTTCATTCCTAGTAAACATCACGCCCACCCAGGAGGACTCCACAATCAACAACTGAAGTGATTTTCAGTTAGTGAAGGGATTCCAGCTGCTGAGCCCTATCACTGTGGAGACAAACTAAATTGAGTTGAGCTGTGGCCTCTGGCATGGAGAACCAAAGCTCCCCAGTGCCATCCTCAAGGCCACCTCTACTATCAGAGATGTATATTCAGGGTGCATCCTGAAGAGAATAAAGTGGGTGATAGTTCTTTTAATTTTAACTTTAACCTCCCCCCCCCCCCACCCCAATCCAGGGAGAGGCCCAGGTTTTCAGAGAGTTACCTTACTTTCTCAAACCTTTTAAACACTGAACTAGGAGTTTATCTTCTGGAAAGTTTCTGAGGAGAAGCTTTCTGTGCCTCAGTCTCCTCATCTACAAAATGGGAGAGAATGACGGTAACTACTTCATGAGGTTCTTGTGAGGATTAAATGGGTCAGTATGTGTAATGTGCCAAGAACATTGTCTGGCACATAGTAGTTAGTTAGTGCTCTGTAGGTGTTAGCTAAAATTTCCTAAGGATTTATTTCTTCCATCTTTATAATGCTTATTTGCTATCATGTATTTTTCAACTACTAAGCATTAACAGTGTCCTCGTAACAGGCTATTTCAGCCCCAGTGCACCTGAACTAGAAGTTTGGATGAATAAATATTCATCCTCCAAGTCAGAGGCACCCAGCTTTTCCAGACACAGTAGTGGTTGTATATCTGCTAATTTCATTTAGTTAGAAAATATATTGCAGATTAAAAAAAATGTTTCAATGTATTTTAAAATATATTCCAGACAAAAGAATTTTAAATTAACTGGTAACTTTAGTAATCACAATACCATCTGTACACATTTGAAAACACACATGTAGGAAACAAGATTTATTCAATCTATGATCATGTCTGGAGTCCATTTGGATTCAGGAAACCCCTGCAATCTACTCCAGGAACTTTTAGCCAAAGACAAGAGTTGAATAATCAGATCAGACCATCAGTGTCTTTATCTGCGAAATCAAAGTTTGGACAGAAAGATGCAACATTTGTGTAATTATACAAAATAAAACTAAACTGCAGTTGTCCTCAAATCTCAGGAGACAGAGGTGGACAACTTTAGCTGCATGATAACCAGTGGACCCATCACTTTGCTTCTCAACCCCATTTGTAAAAGGGATATTAACCTTAACTATTTCACTGGGTCTGTCTTACATGGTGTCCTGAAAAGCAAATGAGATAGTTAAGTGTAAATTAAAGCTCATCTCCGTGTGGAACATCTCTGGGTGGGGGAGACAGAAAAGGGAAAAGGGTCTTTCCAGTGAGCAATGCTCTCAACATACTGAAAGTCCAAAAGAGGTTATGCTTAACTGAGAAGTATTAGCATAAAGGGAAGAACTACTATTGCTACCTCCTCTCTTAACACAGGCCTCTCTTTCTAGCGGTTGCCCTCAAGTAACCAGACTTGGGGGGAAGCTCTGAAAACATTGCCATTTTCATGTCTTCACATATAGCTAATAGAAATGAACCACACCCACCCACCCAAAGAAGTGATTATAAGAGAGGGGTGCAATAAGAAAATTAATTCAACAAACATTAATATCAGTGAATAAACATCCGTGATGTGCCAGGCACTGATTAGCACTGAGGATAAAGTGGAAAACAAGAGCAACAAAGCCTGTTAAGGGCATAAGAACTATAAACAAGAAAAATAAATGAGAGACAATTTCTGACTGCTGCCAGGAGAAACATAAAACAGTGAGGAACTAGAACAGGCAGCAATAAGAGGCACAAATTCCTGAGCGGATGACTTGGGAAAGTCTCTCAAGTCAGCCAAGAGGTGACTTTGAGCCCAAACCTAAATGACCAATACCTTTAAGTGACCTGAGTCCAGAACGTTCTAAGGACATTAAATGCAAAAATGAAACACGCCAAAGACAACAGGAATTTCAAAACCCCAAAGAAAGCTGCGGAAACCAGAATCTATGAGTTCTGAGGCGGCTCTTGATTTTGAATATTCATATCGTCCAATCAGGGAAGGGCTGGGACCTAGCAGCGCTGACTCCGCCCGAAGTGCTCAGAATCGCTGGTGTCCCAAGGAGGCCGCCGCGTCGCAGGGCACAACTGGTGATAGACACCCAGGCAGCTGCCGAACTCGGGAGACATCTTCAGGGCTGTGACGCAGTGTTTGTGGGACCCCTCCTTGTGTCCTGAGATGTTTTTAAAGATGGCCGAAAGATAACTTCCATTTTCAGACGCCGCTGAAACACCCATAACAGACACTAGGACACAAGAGTCTGGGGGTGGAGAATGGTAAGAGGGGATTCTCAGTAGTTAATTTAGAACTGACTCAGAGGAAAAGTATAGTAAGGGGTTAAAGACGTGTCCTAGATGCAAGAGCAAAGCCAGTCACGCGCCATGAACCTCAAATCATAAAACCTTAAAAACCTATGTGTACTGCACCCAGTGAGCTTTAACCGACTAAAACTTACTTTATGAAAAATATCAATGAGCAGCTCTTTTCTGATTAGGTGGGTGGCTCTGAAAAGAGCCTTTGGAGTCAAGCGGCCAGCGACTCGTGGGAGCGCCGGGTCCCGGCAGGGACTCACTTGGAGCTGGTGTACTTGGTGACGGCCTTGGTGCCCTCGGACACGGCGTGTTTGGCCAGCTCGCCGGGCAGCAGCAGGCGGACGGCCGTCTGGATCTCCCGGGACGTGATGGTGGAGCGCTTGTTGTAATGCGCCAAGCGGGAGGCCTCGCCAGCGATACGCTCGAAGATGTCGTTGACGAAGGAGTTCATGATGCCCATGGCCTTGGACGAGATGCCCGTGTCGGGGTGCACTTGCTTGAGCACCTTATACACATAGATGGAATAGCTCTCCTTACGGCTGCGCTTACGTTTCTTTCCATCCTTCTTCTGAGCTTTGGTGACCGCCTTTTTCGAGCCCTTCTTGGGCGCCGGAGCGGATTTTGCCGGTTCAGGCATTGCAGAGAAATCAGCTCGGATTGGTGAAGAAAAGAAATGAGATAATGGGCGGGCATGATCCTTTTATAAGCACTGTATGCAAATTAGGGTTCCAGAAGTCTATCGTTTCCATTGGGCCATGCAGGGACTTTGCATTTCCAGTAATAGCTACGTGACAACACCGACTCTTGACTTTATTGGTTGTTTCTGGAGCCAATTTAGGACCAATGAAAAACTCATTTCTGACTCCACCCCTAGGAAAGCTTATAAAGGCTTTCCAATTGCTGCTCTTTCGGTACTGCTTCAGTACGAGATTCGGAGCTTTAGGAGTGTTGTTGTCATCTTTGGATATGTCTGGTCGCGGAAAGCAGGGAGGCAAAGCTCGCGCCAAGGCTAAGTCGCGCTCGTCCCGTGCTGGCCTGCAGTTCCCGGTGGGTCGCGTGCACCGCCTGCTGCGTAAAGGCAACTATGCCGAGCGGGTGGGGGCCGGCGCGCCCGTGTACATGGCAGCCGTACTCGAATATTTGACCGCGGAGATTCTGGAACTGGCCGGTAACGCCGCTCGAGACAACAAGAAGACCCGCATCATCCCTCGTCATCTTCAGCTGGCTATCCGCAACGACGAGGAGCTGAACAAGCTGCTAGGTAAAGTCACCATCGCGCAAGGTGGCGTTTTGCCCAACATCCAGGCCGTTCTGTTACCAAAGAAGACTGAAAGCCACAAAGCTAAAAGCAAATAAAGCCTGACAAAACAAGCCAAAGACCAAAGGCTCTTTTTAGAGCCACCCAAGTTTTCAAAAAGAGAGCTTGTACACTATTGTGATCAGCCCTTCCTTTGACATTCTGGTGGCTCTTAAAAGAGCCTTTGGGGTAAGGGGTGGTGTAAACCCTTCTATTTACTTGTTCTTGCCAGGCTTGTGACTCTCGGTTTTCTTAGGCAACAAAACAGCCTGGATATTTGGCAAGACACCGCCCTGGGCAATGGTGACACCCCCGAGTAACTTGTTGAGTTCTTCGTCATTTCTCACGGCTAATTGCAAATGCCGAGGGATGATGCGAGTCTTCTTGTTGTCTCGGGCGGCGTTACCCGCCAGCTCCAGGATCTCCGCGGTCAGGTACTCGAGGACGGCCGCCAGGTACACCGGTGCACCGGCCCCAACCCGCTCGGCGTAGTTGCCTTTACGCAGCAGGCGGTGCACTCGCCCCACCGGGAACTGCAGGCCAGCGCGGGACGAGCGCGACTTAGCCTTGGCGCGAGCTTTACCTCCCTGCTTTCCGCGTGCTGACATCACGCCTAAAAACGCAGTTACAATTTGTTATACAAGAATAATGTGGAAAGGATAAGTAATTTATAGGAGCTACGGGGAGGGGATGAAAGGAGGTAGTTTGATTGGTTAAAAGCGGTGCCGATCAAATAGCCAATAGGAAAGCAGAAAGCCGATTCGTCGTTTGCATCCGGCACTACCAGGAAATGACGAATTTCGTAGGCATCTACCAATTGCTGTGAGCCGCATTAAAGCCCCTTATTTGCATGTCGAGTTTTTAAAGGGAGGCTTTCAAACAAAGCGCTGTTTTACCGAGTAGTGGGGGTTTTTCCCCCCAGTTTAGGGTGGTATTCTTTTTTCCCCCTGGTTTAGAGCTGGAAGAGAAAGCCCAAGAAGGACCCGAAAGGACTGCGGAAAACCTCCAGTGGATGCAATTACTCTCACTTAAAGTAAGGGATTCTGAAACCGATCATCCTCTTGAGCCCTTAATTACCCTACGAATCCTGCCCTTTCATCTCATTACAGCCAACCTCTAAATAATATATGCTACTCAGCCAGCCTCCTTTTTCTCTGAATTTAGGCGCCGCCTGCGGTGTGGCTTCGCCCCACTCCCACTCCCACTGCCACCCGCCTTCAGTCCTTGGAAGCCAGTGTAACTGGGCTACAATAGACTTGTCTTCTTCCTCTTGGCCTCCAGGAGGCGACGATATCGCCTTGAAACTTGCTCCCTTAGCTTTCAAAATGTCCTCCAGCTTTCCTTATCCTACCCCTATTCCTTTGCCTATCCCTAAATATGCGCTCTGCCTTCCTCCCCATTTGAATTCTTCACTCTTCCTGACATCCAAATTTTTTCAGAAACTCAGGCTGAGACAGCACGGGGACTCGGGCCACAGGGGCTGAAGGAATGGCCAGGTGGCCAGGAGGAACAGATAAGCTGACCATTAAGAATGGCACCACCCCATCACTGCCTATGCAAAAATGCAAGAGTAGTTGGTTTTATCTTCCTTCTAACCGCTTACTTCCTTGTAGATGTCAAAACTACTTCCTGAGGTGGCCACACTGAGCAATCCTCCATCTTGCCCCCACAGCACACTCACAAACCTTTACCAGGCAACTGCAGCTGACAAAATAAGTCACCCACCCTGAAATGGAAGATCCCAAAAGCCCATCTTTTCCAAAAAGACCACTTTGTTCCCAGCTTATAAAAGCAGCCAAGCAGAGCTAGCTCGAGTCAGTTCTGAGGACCTTCCTTTCCTCTGTGCTGCCTCCCTTGTGCTCAAGCATAAACAATAAAATTTGCCTGGGATTTTTTCTGGGGTTTCCTCTCGATTTCTGTGTTGGGGAGCCCAAGAACCCCAATGCAGATAACATTTTGTGGTGACAACAAAGGGGCCTTTGGTGCCCCTATTGCAGCAAGACAGGATAGAAAGATGAGTTAGCCTCATGGTGCCTGACTAGAGGCTGCCTGAATTTTTGATTCTGCATCATTGCAACTGGTGAGCCTGCCTCCGACTCTCCTTCCCAGGCAGGTTTTATTTCCTGTCATGTTCTGTTTGACACTCTCTTGTCTTTGGATCCAACTCTGCCTTGCTATAGAACTGAAATGGCCAATTTGGACTGGCCCAGAATGGCTGACCAGAGACCTATTGCTTCCATCTGTCTCACCCCATATATCTCCAGTTTGAGTCCCAATTACAAGTTCTGGGGTGAAGTCACTGAGCCGTGGGTTTGAGTCCCACTGTGGTCATTATTTTGTGTCCTCTCTGTTCTTATTCAGTAGGTCTCTCGGAGGAACTTTCTGAAATTTTGTGGGCATCAGTCAGTTAAAAGCCAATAGGACACTTGCCACTTGAAGACCCCAGTGAAAAGGTAAGTCGGTCACAGAACAGCGCAGATTGGCACTGGGCTCCCTACCAACCTGAAGCAAATGTCTCTGAAACTGAGAACACATGAAAGTACTCACTACTCATTCCCCTGCAGCTAACTCACTTTAGGCTCTTGACCTGAGGAACCTCTATCCTATTGTCTGACTAGTCCTTCCTATTTGGGGGCCAGCCTGGGGTTTCTCTGTTTGGCCTGGGGCCCAGAAGCCTGACCTTTTCTATTGACCCTTCTCAGACCTGTTTCCCTGTGAATTCTCATAGCTATATCTGAGTCCTGGTTCCCCGCAACCTGTATTCAAAACATCTGGCTTAACCAGTAAGATGTTTCCCCTCTTTGTCTGCCTCATCAAACATTTGACTTGATGTCATTCTACGTGGATGAGAGGTGGATTTGAGATTAGCCAAACCTGGACCTGGTTGAGGGTTAGAGACACTTGAGTATTTTCTACAAGACCTTGGAGGCCCAGTTGTCGTTGCTCTCTGACTCCTCTCCTCTCCTGTCTAGCTCTTGCTTGCTGTCTTCTGGATTGGCCAGTTGGGATCGCGAGCGCTTCTGTTGCCTTAATAACACTTGAAGCTGAGCATTCCACCCAGCTTTCGGCCGCCCACTCATTCATCACCAGCTCTATCATGGGAAACACTCAAGGCGTCCCAAGAAGTTCTGTAGGATGCAACCTCACTGATCAGAACCAATTTAAGTTAGGCAGCCTGAAGAAAAAGAAATTAGTTTTCAATCTTTTGCCTCCGTCACCCAGTCTCACTGGCCAGACCTCCCCCAGAACCCCCTGCTCCAAATCCCTCTGCCCCCTTGACTACAAGCGCTTCTCCCCTAGCTTCATTGCCGGCTAGGACCCGGTCCAGACTTAAACAGCCTTCTCCAGAAATTCCCCCTTCTTTTCCTCCTCCCCCTCCTCCTGCAGGTAGTCCCCCACCTCCTGCAGGTAGTTCCCCTCTTCCTGCAGGTAATCCCCCTCCTGCAGGTAGTCCCCCTTCTCCTGCAGATGGTTGTTTCCTCCAAGAAGTTGCTGGCAGAAACCAGGGAATCACTGGAGTTCCCTTTTCCATAAAAGGCATGACCCAATGGAAGGAGAGATTTGGAAACTTCTCAGAGGACCCTGATAGGTTTCAGAATGAGTTTTTAAAGCTTAATTCAAGTTTTACCCTGACTTGGCAAGATGTCCTGAGCATTCTAAATCACTGTTGCACCCTGGAGGAGAAGACCGGTATTTTGAAGGAGGCCAGAGAGTATGCTAATAGCCTAGCAGTCTCTATGCTCAAACATGATGTGATGAGATTCGGGTGGGACTCAGTCCCAGACCAAAATCCTCAGTGGGACTACAGGGACCCCCTTGGTAAAGCTAGGATGGAATATTTTACCATCTGTATATCCGTGGGCATGAAGAGGTGCCAAGTGAAGCCGGAAAATTACAGTAAAGTTTGTGAGATCACCCAGGAGAAGGAGGAAAACCCTCACTTTTTCCTCAGCCGGCTTACAGAAGCCATGAGAAAATACTCCAACATCAACCCTAAGTCAGCAGAGGGAGAGTATACACTTTGTCAACCAGGCCCTCTGGATATTAAAAGGAAACTCCAAAAGTTAGGATTCTATGCTCCACTGTCAGTCTTGGTGGAGGAGGCTGTCAAGGTATTTAATAATCGAGGCTGGGCAAAAGAAGCAAAGAAAATGGTCACTTCGCTCTCTCAGGAGGACCCTAGACCCAGGAGACCGGGCCAAGATAAATGCCATGGGTGGTCCAGCCTACGGTGGGACCAATGTGCTTATTGCAAAAAGGAAGGACACTGGAAACAAGACTGCCCCAAAAAAGAAGGAACACAAACAGGGAATGCTTTGATCATCCCAGGAAGCTGGGCTGGGTTGACAACCCTTGTCCTCTCCCTGCAACCTCTTGGAAGGGACAGCCTCTGACAGGGGAGGCCTGAATGCTTGCCCAGCTTCAACTCCTGGGAACTCCTACCATCACACCTGTGGATCCTCAGGTGGCAGATATGAAAACTAAATTTCTACCAGGTGCTGGAGCGGCCTGCTCTGTCCCGACGGGCCCACTCTCCGCTCGTGAGTGCACGGTTCTGGGGAAAGACGGGAGGCCTAAGGTAAGCCAGTCTGCTGTCCCTCTTACCTGTGATACTGAATCTGAAACTATAGATCACTCTTTTCTTCATGTACTTGAAGGTCCAATTGCCCTCAGTGGTGGAGACTTAATAACAAAACCAAAGCCTTCCACCCTTCCAGAAGATACTAGAGCCCAAGTCAACACTAGGGCGTGGGATACCAGTATCCCTGGACGTGCCATAAATGCAGAACCTGTTAAAGTAAAATTGAAACCAGGAGCACAGTGCCCATGGCAGTGCCAAAACCCCTTAGGAGCTGAGGCCCTGAGGGCCATCCCACCCCTTCTAGAGAAATTCCTTAAACATGGATTAATTAGACCATGCCAATCTCCTTGCAATAGCCCTGTCCACCTGGAAAAGAAACCCAATGGGGAATACCACCTCGTCCAAGATTTCCAGGCAATTAACAAGGCAGTAGTCCCTGTTCACCCAATGATCCCCAAACCCTATACACTCCTCACTCAGATTCCCAGGGAAACCCAATACTATACTGTGTTGGACGTGGAAGAGCCTTTCTACTGCATCCCCTTACACCCAGACTCCCAATATTTGTTTGCTTTTGAATGGAAAAATCCCAAGACTCAGGAGGTTACCCAGTACACCTGGACGGTACTACCCAAGGGATTTCGGGATAGCCCTCATCTCTTTAGAAACGTCCTTGCTAAGGATCTCAGGGAGCTTAAACTTAAAAAGGGAACAGTGTTACAATATGTAAATAACTTACTCATCACCAGTGCCAACTACCAAGACTCCCAACACAATGCCATCATGACCCTAAATTTTTTAGCCCAGCGGGGCTATAAGGTGTCTCCCTCAAAGGCCCAGATTTCTTTACAAAAGGTCCAATACCTGGGGTTCATCCTCACCCCAGGAGCCCTGTTGCTGGGCCCAGATCGCACAAGGGAAATCACCTCACTGCCAGTCCCCACCACCAGAAAAGAAATGCGCCTTTTCCTCGGGATGGCAGAATTTTGCCGAATCTGGATCCCAAACTTTGGGCTAATAGTAAAGCCCTTGTATGAGGCTTTAAAAGGGCAAGAAGGAAACCATCTACCCTGGGATAACATTTGTCAGCAGGCATTTGATACTCTCAAGACTAAATTAGACCAAGTCCCTGCACTGGAACTGCCAGACCGGAGGAAGCCCTTCTTCCTTTACGTTCACGAGGAAGCAGGAATAGCCTAAAAGCTAGGACAGCTCCAAAGACCCGTAGCTTACTTGTCTAAACAGTTAGATTTCGTGGCCCAGCATTGGCCAGGCTGCCTGAAGGCAGTGGCCGCCACTGCTCTTTTAATAAAGAGAGCTTTTAAAATGACCTCAGGACAACAGCTTAAAGTTTTTACTCCCCATCAGGTGCAGTCAGTACTGAAGGTCAAGGGACATCAGTGTCTAACAGGAAAACGGCTCTCACAATACTGGGCTGTATTCCTGAACCCTAACCTCATTCTAAGGACTTGTCAGCCTTTAAATCCTGAAACCCTTCTACCCATTACAGGAGAGGGAGACTTAGAGCACTCCTGCGTGGAGACTCCAGAACAGGTTTGTTCTAGCAGGCCAGATTTACAGGCTGTCCTCTTAGAAGATGCAGAGGAAGGGTGGTTCACTGTTTGGAGCAGCTTTAACTAGTAGCCCTAAACAGGGCACTACAGTTAGCAGAGGATAAAAGACTCAACGTTCACACTGACTCTAAATACTGGCTTCTAAAACTACATGTCCGTGCAGGCATGTGGACTGTGAGTGAGGGATGCTAACCACAAAAAGTTCCCCGGTTAAACATGGAGCTAATGTTAACCCTTAGAAGTAGTCCAGTTTCTTCCAAAATTGTGATTGTACAGTTAGGGCAATAACTTAGCAGACCGGGCAGCTCCATAGGCTGCACAGTCCTTAACAGCCAGGGTCCTCACTTAAATGGACAGCCAAACCTTCCCTCTTACCCTAAGTATACTGCAGAGAGGGGACAGGGCTAATGCCCAAATGAATCAGGGTGGTAAGTACATGGCAGCACACAGGCATGCCTTCTCAATGACTGACTGGCACAGCTTGTAAGATGCATAACTCCCATCCCCTTATGCCATCCCTAGCGCTCCTGTCTAGACCAAGCCAAATGGCTGCACCATCTTAATAGCCCCACTGCTGAAAACTATATGGACTCCATTAAGGGGTACCTACCCCTCTTGGGGCCCCTGGTAGCTATCTCAATTTACTTTTTGGCCCTTGTCTCTTCAAGACTGCCAACGATTCCACATTCATCTGATGGTCGTACAAGGCTTCCAGCACATCCTGGACAAGGAAGACCGGGGACCTTACCACTCTAGATTAGCCAGCGAGAGCATTTTATTCCTCCCAAGTGTAGGGACAACGCCCTTGTTCGGCAGGAAGCAGTTACAGAGGAGCCCTCTGACCCTAATCCCTTAAGAATAAGGAGAATAAAATCTCTCTGGGAAATGAGACAGCGTAGGGACTTGGGCCCTACGTAGGTTCCTTGCAGATGTGAGAACCACTGCACAGGCGCAGTTAATCGGGGTTTGACCGCTGTACGTCAGTGGGGTGGCGATGATGAGCCATCTGCCATCTTGCGCTCACAGCGCAGGCGCGAATGCGAGTCTGGCAACTGCTGCTGCAGAAGTCAGTCACCCATGCTGAAATGGAAGACTCTGAAACCCTGCCTTTTTCAAAAAGACTGCTTTGTCCCCAGCTTATAAAAGCAACCAAGCAGAGCCAGCCTTTGAGTCAGTTCCAAGGATGTTTCCTCTGTGCTTGAGCATAAGCTTAATAAAGTTTGGAAATTTGTCTGCGGTTTCCTCTCGATTTCTTGGGCGACCCCAACACTGGTAACAAGACCCTTGTACCAAGCTGCTCACTGGAGAGTTCAACCCATTTGTCCCAACTGCTTGATCTACCCAAATGCAAATTTATCCAAACAGTCCCAACCCTCTGTTTTCCTGAATTGCACCAACAATCTTCCAGGCGCCCAAGCCAGAATCTACTGCCTGCATCTCAACAACATCCAGTTGCTTCGTTAACATTTCAGACTTTTTTTTTTTTTTTTTTGCTTTTTTTTTTTTTTTTTTTGGTATGTGGGTGGCTCCCTGACTGGGAATCGAACCCAGGCCGCAGCGCTGAGAGCGCCGGCGCCGAAGCCTTAAGCCACTGCACCACCAGGGAAGTCCCCATTTCAGTCTTTAACACCGAACGACTCTTGTCTGTTTCATCATCCTATCCCCTAGCCCCACCCCCCACTTAGTCTGCAGGTTTATTTGCGTGACCCACCTGCCTTCCATGGAAATCTGAAAGTGGTTTCTTCCCCCTCGGCTTCCCATCCCTGGCAATTCTACATCCTGCAACACCATTTCCCCCTTTCCTGAGGACCCTGAAAGACAGGACGTAGAATGCTATACAGTGGTCCCTTGGTACTTGGTAATTGGTTCCTGGAAGCATGAAGAGTACCAAAAACAAGTCCTGGACAAATTTTCCCACAAGGAATAATGCAGTGGTACCTCAGTCCTCATACGTTGGTTCCAGGAGGCCCACCAAGTACCAAACAAACGAGTCCCGGGACAAAATGTTTGCATCAAAATGCGTCAAGTACCTAATTCAACAAGTTTTGAAGCAGTCGAATACCAAGGTATGAATGACTAGAGAAAAGAACAGACTCAAATTCTACTCCTTGAGCACTCTCTTGATGTTCTCTTTTATCCTCACCTTTATTCAACATTTATAGAATACGTGCTACCTGTCAAGCAGTGGGTACACAGATAACAGACTAGTAAAAGAACTCTAGTGAGATGCCTCTAGAAAACAGGAAGTCTGAAGTCTGGAAGTTAAAGTAGTTAATATCGCACAATCTAGAGATCACCTCTGGTCAGAAAGCTGGTACAGATTTGTGAAAAACCCAAGTCCAACCAAAGGTGATGGAAGTGTTTCCTCAGTAGTAGAATATAACTGAAGATAATTCTAACCTATCAATCGTATCGTTTCAGAAGATGCATATTAGTAGAAAGATGTGGTATACATGTTTGTAAATGCCAATTATAGGATTGTATGTGCTAGGCACAAAGGTTTGGGCTATCGTGGAAGGGTCCTTAGTTGTGAAAGCAGCAGCCTTTTCTCACAGCCCAGGTGAAATATTTCTGAACACTAACTCTTAGATCTGTGCTCTGCTAACTTCCATTATTCCATTTCCAGATAAAATTAGGAGACTAAGAAGGGGAGAGCCAGTTATGGGAAGATACGTCTTATCTCTAGGATTTGTGTTCTGGAGTGAATAGTCCAGAGACACATCAATTTCTTGTGTGCTCTGTTAGTGTGAGTCTCTCCCCAAGAAGCCAGTCAATTCTGGAAGTTCTGATCGTGTCAGATTTTCAGACCTACAGGGTCTGAACCCAGACAGTGGAAACCCCACCACAATTCTGGCACCCTGAAAGGCCCTGCTTGAAGGACCAGCTAAGGTTCCCCTGTTTGAGATCTGATCCTTTTTTCTTTCCTATCACAGTGACTGTGCTATTAGAGGTGAAAGAGATTATACTAAGGTCTTAGCCACGGGCTACCTAGGAAGTAAATAATTTCTTGTTTCACAGAAGGAAACCAAGCCTTAAAGGAGTTAAAAGAATTTGCCAAAAGTCCTCCAGCCACTTACTAAGACATTAGAACCCAGGTCTGCCTGAATCAAAGACTGCTCTTCACCACTTCATTCACACTGCTTCACTAACTAAATAGTGGGCTTCTATGAAGCCACTTAACCTAGCCAGCATCACTTTCTTCCCTGTTAGAGATAATTAGACAATACTTTGGATTCTATCCAGCTATAAAACCTTGTTAAGTCTAGATAGGCCAGTATCCTTCAAATTATCCCAGGCTCAATTAGTATCTATTGCACCCCAGAGCTCCTTTCCCAACATTCTTATCAGAGCTATTAAAAAATAAAACAGAGCAGGCCATTTATAAAAGTAGTACATCATCAGACAAAAAAGGCTGGATCTTATTCCCTTAACACCTCTGGGATTATTATCCAAAGGCAACTAAATTCCTTCCCAGGCAATCTAGTTAATCAAGCATTTTGCATTCCAGCTCCATCCCACCATTCAACCACAGTCCTCTCCCTTCCCCTTTTCCTCCACCTCTCCCCCAACACCACCCCCAGCCTCCTCCACACTGAACTGCTCACCAGCCAGGAGACAGATGAGCAAGGCCTTTCCATAGCGCCCTGCCATTGCACATACAGTTGCCTCTGGCTAGAATGCTTCCTCCTCCTCTTGACATGCAAAATCCTCCTCATCCTTCCAATTTCAGCCCAGATATTACCTCTTCGTTCATGAGACCTTCCCTACTCCCAAACACACAGCCTCAAAGTACCCACATCTCTGTTCACCTTCTGGTGATAGGACAACTCTGCACTGTGCACTGTGCTTCGACCTTGGTCGCACTTCCTTTCTGTGGCCATCTCAAGGGAGAGACCATGTCTTCTTTACCTTCAAATCAGGAGTCCTTAATTCCTTCTATCTGGCTCTTAATAGGGTAGTTAAATGTTTGGGACGTGAATAAATGAAATAATTCTTAGAGAATTAGTGTCATCTTTTCTAAAATATTTCTTTTTAGTCAACCACCACTCCCCAAATGCCAACTATAAACATTAGACTGGTAGCCAGAGTGATGGCAGATAGGATAGGAGCTTGTCAATTAAATAAAACTAATACACTCTACCATAATAGAGTTGTTGGAATAAGTGAGAATAAGTGTAAAGCTCCTCGTGCAGAGCCTGGAAGCTGAGAGGCCCAGTGCTGGATTGGGGGGCAGAATAGGTTAATGTTAAGATCCCACATTTTACAGCTTGACTCTCTGGGTTTGTTTACTGGATCTGTACCATGGGCAAATTACCTAACCTCAAAGGGTCTCTGCTTCAGTGGTAAAGGAAGAGTAACAGTAGCTACGTGTGACTGTTAAAAGAGTTCATAAATGTAAAATATTTACAGCAGTACCTGGCACCAAGAAAGCAGAGGCATCCTAAAAATTCTTTGAATGAATTTGTCACTTCGAAAGTAAACATTGGGTTTATCCTAGGAATTCCACTCCTGGATATACACACCAAACAAATGAATGTTTGCATCCAACCAAAAGCATGTACAAGAATGTAGTATATGCATATAACTGCAATTCTACACAACAAAAAGCATAAGCAAATGACTGCCACACTCATGGATGAGTCTCACAATGCTGAACAAAAGAAGACAAACAAATGAATTCATACTACGTGGTCTATTTATATGAAGTTCAAAAACAGACAAAAATAATCTGTGGTGATAAGAGGTTAGAATAACAGCTACTGAGGCAGGATGGTATTGTGTTCCTAGAGCCCTCCAAGGTGCTGCAAATTTTCTGTATCTTGATATAGGTGTATGCATGTGTCAAATGAAGCGGTACACTTAAGATTTTTGTTGGTGGAGGGTTTTGCTTTTAATCTGTAAAAAAAAAAAAATGCGACATCTGTGGGGCACAATAAAAGAAAGTATGCCTTATGCCTGTATATAAAGAATAATTTTAAAGTACACAGGTGTGTGTATATATATGTGTGTATGTATGTATGTATGTGTATATATATATATATATATATATATATATATATAGTATACATGTATAAGTATACATATAAATGTAAAAAATAATGCAAAGTAGAGGATATTGTTTTGTACTATTCAACTTCAGTTTTGAAAATTTTCAAAATTAGAAGTAAGGGAAATACTTAGGGATACATGCAGAAATGTATAAAATATTAAGGATACAAAATAAAATACAAATTGAATTGAAAAGTTATATATCACCTTGTGGGGAAAAACTCAGCCTGTTACATCCCTGCTTAAAACCTTCACTAGCTTCCCACTGCTCCAAGGATAAAGACAAAAATGGCCTACCAAGGCCTACAAGCCCCAGGTGGTCTAGTCCCCGCCCCTTCTCCCAGCAGGTCTACTCACTCCACTGCCTGTCTCCTAGGCTTTAGCTATACCGAACTGCACCGGAAGGAACCACAAAGTTCTCTCTCCCGCTAGCCTTTGCATGTGCAACTACCACAACCTGACTGTGAAGGAACGAGGAAGGAGTTTTCATGATGTCTCTTCTAGATTGTTCCCCTAAAATCTCTTAAGTTTTCTCTGCGCTCCCAAGTCTGGGTGACATACCAACTTGGCATCCTGTTCTTAGTCCCATCATAGGATTTAGCAATTGTCCCCTCACTTGTCCTCATTTCAAGTGTTCTGTAAACTCCTTGAGGACAGGGTCTGCTTTATTCCCCAGCCTGCAGGACTGGCCTGGGGCACATTAATTATGTATTCAGTAAATGGAATAGACTTCCATTTTCTTGTATGTGAAACGAAGGAGTTGGGCTAGATGATCTACAAGACCAATTGGCAATAAACTGTGTCGGGATTGCACGAGGGTTCTCGGTTTGTTTTTGTTGGTGTGTGTGCGTGTTTGGTTTGCTGCATTTCTCGGCTTCCGAAGACGACCTCACCAATCCCGTGAGCCCTCGGGGCACCACGTAGCGCCTGCCCAGTCTGCTGTCCCGTAGCGAGGACTCCATTTCCCAGCGTGCCTCAAGGACGCGAGGACTGCTTTTCGCCGAGAACGTCAGGAGTCGCGTCCCTGAGCGGGAACTGCGGTAGCCAAGCCTGTGCCGAAGGTAGAAAGGGCCCAGCCTGGGGTATAGAGGGGACATTGTCCCAACAAAATACCCGGCGCTTTACATACCTGATTTTGCAACCTTCCGCCCATTCCTTGCTAATCTTATTAACGAACATGCCTCGCGCACTGGTCCTGTGATTACCCGTCACCCGTACGCTGCGGGCGGCCGGAGGCCAAACTTGCCCAACGTGACGCAGAGGAAGGGGGTGGGGTCTGGCGTCTAGGCCCGCTCCCTGCAGCTGCGGAGTGTGGAGGTTGGCGGATGGGGGTGGGAGGGTGGTGAGATTGGGCTGATCCTTACTGCTCTGTTCCTTGTCTCTGCGGTAGCTGATGCTGTGTGGGCAGCTGACCCGGCACCTGTTTTCCATGGCTGGCCGCGTCTGTCTGTCCAGGGGCAGCGTGGGATCGGGGACCATCGGTCCTGTTGAGGCCGCCATTCGCAAGAAGTTGGAGCAGGCCCTGAACCCCGAGGTGCTGGAATTGCGTAACGAGAGCGGCGGCCACGCGGTCCCACCAGGCAGCGAGACGCATTTCCGCGTGGCGGTGGTGAGCTCTCGCTTCGAGGGACTGAGCCCCCTGCAGCGGCACCGGCTGGTCCACGCTGCGCTGTCCCAGGAGCTGGCCGGACCTGTCCACGCACTGGCCATACAAGCGCGGACCCCTGCCCAGTGGAGGGAGAACCCTCAACTGGACGCGAGCCCCCCCTGTCTGGGTGGGAGCAAGAAAACTCGAGGAACCCCATGAACCCCAAAACGAGTGAGGGCCAGGATATGAATGGGTTGGAAGAGAGTAAACTACTGGGGCCTTTTTCCATTCATTACAGCTGGGTTGTTGGTAAGGGATTGAGGACCACTGGGCCCCATTCAACTGGCACATATTCTCTGGAGATAACAACTCCTTTCAGATCAAAGCTAACCCAAGGAAAGAGCACAATCACTCCTGCTCTTGCCCTGGACTATTTAGGAAAAGCTGTCCAGTCGTTTCATGTTAAATTGTGACTAAGGAACCACCAGATCTGATGAGTTGGAAATCATCCTGTACATTAAAAGAGAAATTATCATATGAGGTGCTTTGCTGTGTTATTAATGGCCTGCTGAAACAGTACTACAGATATTCTTAGGAGAAGAAAAATACCTGTAGTCTACAGTAGTCAGGAGGGGCTTCATGGGGGAAGTGACCTAGTTGGATCCTTAAAGGAAAGCACAAAATTAAACCAGAAAGGAGAAGAAAGGGGTTGGAGGCCAGAAGAGCCTCTGCAAAGACATGGAAACTAGACTGGGCAGTGACTGATTGGACGAGACGGGAGTTGTAGACACATTTGAATTTCTTATTGGGGGAATGTTTGACTTTCTAACAGCCTGTCCATTTCCCAAAGGGTTTGCATTGGTTTGTAAGAAAAATCTTTGGGGGAGAAAACACTAAAGCAGTGAAAAGATGATAACCTAGAAAATGGGTATAGAAGACAGAGAAAACTTGAACCCTTTTTTCTTATGAGCCTTACAAATGTTAAAGTAATTTTGAAAGGAGCTCAATACTGTCTAAAGCAAATTTCTGATTATCTCAATGTGGAAATAGAACTTAAATACTAAAGAAAAGGCTTGATTAACATGTGTCGTGACCATTTCTGGCTAAAGAGTTTAGACAGCATCTGGTTGGGCAGTAGGGAGTCAATGAAGAGTTTTGAGGAAGGGCATGCCAAAGAGCGTTGTGGGGCAGATGGATCTGGCAGCATGTATGAGAGGGTTGGCATAAGAGATTGGAGGCACAGAAATCCACCAAAAGTGAAGGTAGAACCCTGACTTATAGTTCAGCTGTGGGAATGGAAAGGAAGGAATTGATCTGAGAGCTGCCTTAAAAGATGAGAAAATGGCTTGACTAGAACAGAAATGGGCTGGAGTGAGAGAAGAGACAAGTGGTAACCCGTAAGCAGTGGTTTCCACATTTCCTTACAGGTAAGAATTCCCAAAGGAGTGTGTTTAACATGGACTCTAGATCCCCTCTCTTCCAAAAATCTTGTAGGATTCTAATCCCACAAGAATGGAATCTGTATCTTTAATGCACTTAAGAGAAATTTGGAGAAAAATCAGTCCTATTGTCAAGAAAAATCACTCCCAAGTTTTTCATTTGTTTTCATTTGGGGGGGTTTTAAATACTTTTAAAAAATTGTTTTTTAAGTTTTCTTGTGGTAAGAACACTTACAATGAGAGCTTCCTAACAAAGTCTAAGTGTACCCTACATTATCATTGACTATAGGTATAGAGCTGTACAGCAGCTCTAGAGCTTATTGCTTAACTGAAACTTCATGCCTATTGATTAACAACAACTTTCCATCTCTCTCCAGCCTCCAGCAACCACCATTCCACTCTTTAATTACATACATTTGACTATTTTAGATAACTCATGTACATGGAATCATGCAGCACTATTTGCCTTTCTGTGACTGGCTTATTTGACTTAGTATAACATCCTATGGGTCATCCATATTGTCACATATTGCAGAATTTCCTTTTTTAAGGCCAAATAGTATTCCATTGTGTGTACAAGAGCTGTCCAGAAAGTATCCAGCCGTAAACCATTCTCATTACATTGACATTGCAGCTGCAATTTTCTGGACAGCCCTCATATATAACATATTTCCTTTATCCATTCATCTATCAATGGACATTTAGGTTGTTTCTGTACCTTAGCTGTTGTAAATAGTGCTACTCTCTCTCCAAGATCATGATTTCTATTCCCCTGGTTAAGTACCCAGAAGTGGGATTGCTAGATCATATGATAGTTCTATTTTTAATTTTTTGAGGAACCTCTATATTCTTTTCCATAGCAGCTGCACCATTTTGCACCCCCACCAACAATGTGCAAGGATTCCAATTTCTCTACGTTTTTTGCCAACATTTTTTGTCTTTGAGGGATTTTTTGGTAATAGCCATCTGACAGGTGAGGTGATCTCATAGTGGTTTCGATTTGCATTTCCCTAATGATTTTCCCTAAAGATTAGTGACATTGAGCATTTTTTCGTATACCCATTGGCTATTTTATGTTCTTTTTGGAAAAATTAAAATCCTTAGCCACTTTCTAAGTCTCGCTATTGAGTTGTAGGACATTACCCCCGTCTTCAAATCTGGTCGACTGAGAGGGCCGGCCATCTGTAGAAGTGGCAAGGTCAGAATGGAGGCCAGCTAAGGAAGTAACTGTGATAGCTCAGGTTATCCTGGCCCTCAGCTTGAAGAGGAGTTGCTTTCCCATCTCATCGTCTTCCTGTCTCAGGAGGCTGAACAGAGTCGGGTGGGGGCAGAGAGGCAAAGAAGCGGACGTAGCCAATTTGGATTTTAAGGATTTGTTTCCTTTTTATTTTTCATCAATATTTTTCATTTCATTTTTCACATCAACAGAGTTAGGTTTAGGGTTCCCCAGGAGAGCATGGGAGATGGACGGGTCCCTCCAGGGGGTGCAGGGGAGAGGGCTGCGTCCAGCAAGGGGAGGGGGAGAAGGGGGCACTCTCACACACCGGGCACTGGAGAAGGCAGTCCTTTGAGCACAGACACCAAGGAGTTAAACAGTCACCACCTGGTTCAGTGTTACAAAATGGGGGGTGTGTGGCCATAGGGTGGGGGCACCAGACGCAGAGTGAGTGGGGGTGAGTTTGGATTTTCTTTTTTTGTTGTTTTCACTTTTTCCTTTTAACATTTTACAAACAGCTAAAAACTACAACACATCACAGCTACGTTGGGGGTGGGGGCACCCAAGAAAGCAGCCACACAGAGTAGGGTGGGGCAGGGGCAGCTTAACCTACAGGGGTTCTTGTGTGGAAAGGGTGAGATGGGGAAACTGAGGCTCTGGTCCCTGCATTAGGGGTCCCTGGCTTACTACCCAACCTCTTTCCACTCGAGGAGTTGCTGGGAGAGCCCCTGCCCCAGTTCCTTGTGCTTTTTGATCTGCTGGTTTGACCACATGCCTGGTTTCTTTCCCTGCCCTGCTCCCCAGCTTGTAAGGGCACAGGTTTGGGGGCGGGGGGCGGCAGCTGTGCTGTTCCCCACTGTGGAGTGGATGGAGCCTCTCACTCCAGAGGAGGCCTGTGCTTCTTGAGAGGAAGGGAGGTGCCCCCACAGGTCTCCCGCAGACTGTGGGACTCTTCAGCAGCCTGGCCTAGAGCTCCTCCCTCCCAGGCCTGGCACAGAAAGAAGATGAGGGAGGTACTGTGGGAGGCAGGGGTGTGTGTGTGTCTGTTGAAATTACCCTTAGCCTATATTTTAGGACAGTATAGTGACACCCCACCCCATGGCACGCACGCGCACACACACACATAAGTGTACACACAGTCACACACACACACAATCCTGCTGAGCTGCCTCAGAACTTAATATATAAATAAATAAGAATCAGAAAGCTAGTATCATAAAATTCAGGCTTCTTACTGAAGCCCAAATTGAAGGGAAGTGGAGGCCAGGGGGCCAAGGTTTATTGCTACCACCCCAGCATCCAACAGGCGTGTGAGAGGGCACCCGAGGCCCTTTCGACTCTTAAGTGAAAGTTCTTTTTGGTCCATGGTCCACACCAGGCCCCAGCCCCCAGCCTAACCACCAGCCCGTGGATTCATAGGGCCTAGGTAGAGGGAACGAAGGGGAGGCAGGAAGCCTGTTCTGGAGCCCCTGGATCTGAGAAGAGCAAGGGGCCCTCACTAACACTGGGGGAGAAGGGTGGGGCCAAGCCTTCTCTTGTGCAAAGTCGAGGGTGGTAGGAGGTGGGGAGTAGAGCTGCATCCCAACACTGGGATGAAGGAGCTTTCCCTGCAGTCCCTACCCACGGGGTCACACACATGCACACGCACACACACAGCTAAGACACCAAACACGGGATGGGGAGCAAGGGCTCGGGGGGCCAGGACGGCAGGGCAGGGACAAAGGAGGAGGAGTTGTCGGTCTCACAGTGTGCCTGCCACCCCAAAGCCCCAGAGACCCCCTCACTGCAGCACCTGCCCCCGGGTCTCGGGCAGCTTCAGAGCCAGAGAGCTACCAAGGGCAAGGGCAGCTGAGGCGAAGAGGATGGGAGCAGCCTTGGTGATCCCCACAAAGGACGTGAAGATGCTGATCCCCAACACCGCCGCGAGCTTACACAGGGCATTCAGGAAGCCGAAGGCTGTGGTCCTGTTCAGGGGTCCCCGGGTGCAGCCGGCCCAGCAGGGAGACAAAGATAGAGGCATGGGGGGAGGTGATCGGGGAGGGCGGGTATGGGGAAATGAGGGAGAATGGCAGCCAGTGTCCAAGAGGGACAGCAAAGACAGAGGTCAGAGAGGTAAGGGGTGCACATCAGGGAACACAGGTGGGGTTTATCGGGGAGGCCGGGGAGAAGCAGAGGGGAAAACTGGATTAATAGTTAAGACTTCAAGGAGTGAATACAAAAGCTACCAGCTCTTACAGAGGAGAGACTCAATGGGATGGTGTATCCTTTTACCCGTAAAGATGCTTTCCCCAGTCAGCACCCCGTCCTCGCCCCACTTCTCCCCTGCCCCCCACCACACTCCATCTACCTCTTGTCCGAGGGGTAGAGTTCGACAGTCAACACGTCCAGCGCGTTCCAGGATGCAATGCTGACTCCCCCAAAAAGGCAGAGCAGAGCAATCATGGCTGACTCACTGTTCCCAAAAGACAGGAAGAAGCAGGAGACACAGGACATCACGCTGGAGCCGGCTGGAGCCAGGGAGGGAGAGAGCAGTGTGAGCGCAGCCACAGCGGAACCCCCAACACCCACCCTGTCCCATCCACTGGCATTGAGGGCAGCCCTAATGAGAGACTTTCCGCCCAGATCACCAACAGGACAGCTTTTCACTCATCCCCAGCCTCCCTTATAGTTTTCTCCTTCGTAATGTCAGCCCTGCCAGCGATGGGCCAGGCAACATGATGCTTTACATGCATTGAGCTGCTACGTCAACCCAATGAGGCAGGTTCTATCCTTACCCCCATTTTCCGGATAAGACAACTGGGCTCAGAGAGGTTAAGAAACTTGCCTGAAGTAGGTGGTAGAGGTGAGATCCAAAACCCATGACCCCAAAGCCTGTGCCCTGAACCACCTGCTATCCCACCTGCCTCCTTTACCCCGCAGAGCAGCTTCCTGAAGCCACTCGCTAAGCAGAAGACAGGAGAGAGAAGCTTCTCCGGCTAAGCTCCTCTACGGACTGAAGTGAGAAGCATGCTGATCGTGTCCCCTGCCCTGGCCCCGTCATCAGTTCTGCCGCCAGCCCCAGCCTGTCGCCCTTACCAAGCATTCGGAGCCTGCCAATCTTGTCCATGAGCAGGGCAGACACGATATTCCCAGGAAGCACAGCAAGCGTCCCCAAGAAGCTGACGAAGTACACCATGTAGGCACCCTCGCCCGTCCCCGTCACATCCAGCGGGCAGCCCTCCTTGTTGTGCAGGAACGTGCTGTTTACCAGACGGCTGTTCACAAACTTGTACTCAAACAGGTCTGGGGGTGAAGGCCAAGACAGGCAGCAGTCACGTCCAGCGCCTGCTTACAGCTCAGCGTTCTGCCTCGTGGGGGCTCTCAAAATCGTACAGGGCACTCATTGCAAAGCATCAAGTAACATCACCACAGGAACTAGACATCTTTATAGCAGAAAATATCCATAGTCTAGCAAATGAAACAGTGGGACTGGCTGTTTCCCACTTTTCTCTTTAACAGTCTGCTTCCTGTTCATTTGTTTTGTCCTCCCTGCTGACTGTAAGCAGTAGGCAGTGAGTGCCATGGGTTTAGGAAGTTACTGAAAGATTGCAAGTCATTAAAAGTCCTATGCATTACTTTTTCCTGCAAGGTGGAAAGCGCTCACCCAGTGCGCCACCTAGAGGTGGGAAGCCACCTCTACTGCCAGCACTTCCTGTGCAGGTGGTTTGAGAATCACCGTTAAGGAAATGGATTAATGCAAGGATGAAACCACACCAAATACCCCTTTTATTATTTTTCTTTTTCCTACAGGACCCTGTTTTGAATGATTTTTGCGCTCTTCAAAAGTGCATTCATCCCACTGCATTGAGTTGTTTTCATTCCAGGCAAAGAAACTTGATGTTTTTGTCAGTTATTCTATCACAGGAAAAAGTTCAATTCCCGTGACATTTGTGGAATTATTGGTGGTAGCTAGTGGGCCCCACACCACTTTCCTCCAAGGCTCCCGAGAGCTCAGCTTGAGAACCCTGAGCGGGGGACCCCGCCTCACGGCCCACTCAGGCTTTGGTCTGACAGCCACCGGCCACGCCTGTCTTACCCGTGTTGTAGAATACAGTGTTGATGAAGGTGCAGTTGCGGAAAAATGTGTTGCTGGATGTGACGTCCTCGAAATAACATTCCTCAAACAGGGAGTCCTCAAAGATCACTGACTTCAGGCGCAGCCCAATGAACCTAGAAGGCCAGGATGGCGACGGGTATGTCCTGTCACCCTCACCCGGTCCTCAAAGGCTCAGGCCCTTAGTGGGGGGATGGGCAGCTGTGGCACTGAGCACACGCCACAGGTCTTTGCCCCAAAATACCTTGTCTCAAAGCTCCCGGACTCATAAAAGAGACAAGGGTGAAAGGGATGAAAAGGGAGGCGTATAAGTGTCCCCACATACTTGTCATTGAAGTACTGTCCCCCTCGGTGGATCTGATTCTCCAGGGTGAAGTTAAAGGTCACATGCTCTACGCGCTCCCCAGGGAACACTTTGGTGCGGGCTGCGTAGTCCACCGCCTGGAGGTGGCGGATGGTGTCGGGAAACCACACAGTGAGGCCGTAGTAGCTGAAGGAAGAGTCAAGGTGACGGCATTGGCCAGGGCTCAGGGACTTGGAGGGGGCTGTCCCGAAGGCCGGGGAGGTCGGCCCACCAGCAGGTCCTTGCCCGCCTCTCCTGCCTCCAGTCTCACCACTCCTCCTCCCCTCCCCCACTGCTGGGGGTCTTCTAACCGGCCCACTGTGCTCTTCACCTTCCAGGCTCTTCCCTCTTCCAACCTCAGCCTCGCTCCCATTTTCATCCTTCAGGACCTGGATCCCCACCCCACCCCACATCTGGGCCGGGGAGCCCCTCTCCTGTGCTCCCGGGGCCCTCTGCCCCTCCCCCACGTGGCACTCATGGCGCTGCTTCCAGGCTGGGCTTGTCTAGCCCCCCCCCCCGCCCGCCCCCCCGGCCGGGACGGAAGCTCCGTGGGGACGGGGCGCATCTGTCCCGCCCGGCACGGGACCTGGCACGGAATTGACACCTAACACCGCTCGGCCCGGAACACGCGTTTGTCGGACTGAGGAATGGAGGAGGGAGGGTCGCAGGGGGTCTGAGCAGCACGTTCCCCGACGGGGCCCCTCACCTGAACGACATGGTGAACCACACGCCCATCATCATCAGCGTGATGCGCCGATATTCCGGACCGAAACAAGAAAGGAAGTTCCCCCAAACCTGGGCGGAGCAACACCAAGTCAGACGGCGGCTGTGCTGGCGTCTGGGACGCCCAGGGCCCCATGTTTCTGCCTTGGTTCACCCATCACCCCCAGACTCCAGCCCTGCCTCCCTCCCCTCCTCTCCCACTCCCTTCCCTTCCTCCACCATCCACTGCACCGTTACCTGCCCCCCAAGGCTCAAGGCCCGGACACCCCAGCGCTGGTACCAGGTCCCTGTGTCTGACTGGATCTCAATCAACTCATCCTCCTGATGAATCGTCTTGATGTGGGTTACCTGGGGTGGAGACAAGGGCCGATGGGCTGCCACCCGGTCTGGATCTCCCAAGCCCTCCCGGGGCCGCCCTTTCTCCCACAGCAGCAAAGGCGGCGGGAGGGGTGGACAGGACTCCCTGAGAGGTCTGCCTAGGGAGGTGGCGGGTCATGGGAGAGGGGCCCGGAGGGGTTGGAGAGCAGCAGCTTGCAGGACTGCGGGGTGGCGGGGCGGGGGACTGGCTTACTGAGAAGACCCGCTCAGGATGCCCCTTGGCTCGCATGTTGGTATCATGAACTTGCTTTAGCACCATCCAGGCCTCATCGTGCTTCCCGTTCTAGAGCCACAGACAGAACCCCCACAACCAGATTAGCCCTTCCCTGACCCCTGACATCCAGCCTGGCTTCTGGAGTCACAGAACGCAAAACAGCCCCCACCCCCAACCCCTGACCTATGGACACACCCCTCACCCACTCTGAAAGAGCCCCAAGCAGGGGTACCACAAAATATGATCAGACTTGAGCAAGAGTGGGGGAGTCCACGGGACAGATACGAGCACAGGTCCTGGGGGTCCCCTGGTACAGATGATGGTGGCGAGCAAGCACATAGTTAGAGCAGGGTCGGCGCCTTAACCCTGCGTGGGAGAGTGGAAACTTCTCCAGAGCTGTAAAGTCAGGGCCAGCGCCCCTGCCTATAAAATTTTAAGCCACCTGTGGTGGAGCAGGTCCCCTGGCGTCCCCACCCACAGAATCCTTCCAGAGATACATTCCAAACAAAGGAATGAAGATAAAGCCCCACAGAGTATGGACCTTGTGAGGAAGGAACACAGAAGCCCCCCGCTGTCCCCTGCCCCCAGCCCAACCCCAGCCATGTCACCTCCAGGAAGAAGCGGGGACTCTCGGGCTGTGTGGTCAGAGCCCCGATGGCAAACACAGATGGAAAGGCGCAGACGAGGACAAAGACCCTCCAGCTGTGGAACTGGTAAGCAGACCCCATCTGAAAGCTCCATCCTGGCAGGGACGGTCATAGAGTCAACAGAGAGGCCACTGGCTGAGGGTTCTCAGAACGGGGAGCCCAGGAAAGGAGGGAGACAGTCTAGGGTGCCTTCCCGGGGGGGCTGCTCACCATAGTGGGGGATGATGGCCCAGGCCATGGCCGCTGCGTACACCCCGCCGATCATCCAGAACATGCAGAGCCAGCTCAGGTGCTCCCCCCGCTTCTCCTGAGCCAAGAACTCCGAGAAGTAGGAGAAGACGATGGGGATGGAGCCTCCAATCCTAGAGGGCATGCCAGAGGTCAGCCCTGGGAAACGGCCATCCCCGACCCCTACCCCACCGCTCCGGGTCCCCACATCCCTTTCATCTTCCAGGACTTTTTAAAGAGAGTCCTTCTCAGATTTAGTGCCCTACATGCTCACTGCCAGCCACCAAGTGCCCGTCCTGGGGACCCTGGGAATCGGGAGGGCAGGTCTCAGGGAGAGGGAAGGAACAAACATTGAATCTGGAAGATACTACAGAGTTGCAAGGGAGGGAAGATAATTACAGAAAAAGGGAAAAGTGCGCCCCGCAATAAAAAGATGGGCAGAGAGAGTGGAGCTTGGAGACAACAGGAAGTAAATGCAGTTAGAAGGGCAGGTGTTCAGAGCGCAGCTCAAGGCTTTGGAGATCTGGCACCGTGGGTATTAGCAAGGTCTGCTGTCAAATGCAGGAAATGTGTGGACTCTGAGAAGGGGACAACTCGAGGGTACCCAGGTACCCAGAGGTGAGGCTGAGATCTGCTAGGCCTCTTCATGGAGGCAGGCTCAGCGTGGAATGGCACCGGGATGGGCAGTGGGCCGGTCCTGGACAGGGAGCAGCAGGACGACGGTGGGGAGAGAGAGGAATCCATCCATCTCATGCTTACTGGCACCGTGCTGGGCCCTAGAGATACGGCTGTGACCAAGGCACAGGCCTGCCTTCCACAGGCATCGGAGGTGGACACTCACCCGACCCCAGAAAGGAGACGGCAGAAGAGGAACGTGCCATAACCCTGGACGAAAGATGAGAAAAAGGCGAAGACACTGTTGACAGAGAGCGAGATGAGCAGACACTGTCGTCGACCCAGCCGATCCGCCAGGCCGCCCCAGAGGAAGGCTCCCACCATCATGCCCAGGTACACGATGAGGCCTGGAAGGAGAAGAGGCAGCAGTGAGCACACACCCACTGGACATGAAATGAGCTGCAAAGGCAGCAGAATGAACGGATCCGAAGGATTTCTAGAAGCCAAGGCTCTCCCAAGATGACAGCAAGTGACAGCAGCTGAACTGTGTGAGCAAGGATGGAAGCCATCTCTGCAGGCGGAACACAGACACAAGGGAACCCCAGAATTCTCGCTTTGTCTCCCTCTCACTCTTGCTGTCTGTCTCTCACGCACACCCCACCCCCATCTCCATCCTCACCCGCTCCCATTCTGGTTTGCCTGAAATGAGGAATGGATCTGCCTGGATTCCCAGACCTCCCCCCGACCCCCGCCAGGGCCCTGCCAACCTCCCTGCCTTGACGCCCTCAAAGTAGCAGGAGGTGTCTCTTGTGGTCCCCACCGGAAGTCGGCTTCAGTCCTTCACTCCTCCAAGGAACTCCTCCCCACAAAACCCATCCTCTACTCCTGGCCGGCAGCCCTGGCCGTAGACTTCCCTGTGTCTTACCTCCTTCATAAATTCAGTTGGATTTCATCTTTAAAATCATCTACTCCAAACTCTGCATTTTACCCATGTCTAAGGCCAAGCCCCGGGGGAAAGGGACCTGCCCAAGATCTCATGGCAACTTGGTGGCAGAGCGAGACCCAGATCCTTTCTGAGTGAGTCTAGGGGTTTCCTCCCTCAGGGTCCCCCTCAAGAAGGGCCAGCAGAGACCACCGGCTGGCCCGAGCACTCCCCAGGCTGACCAAGAACAGTGTGACCATCTTCTCTGGCTGAAAGCAGGCCCAGGGTTCTTCCCCTACCCACACTAACCCACACTGACCCTCCCCATCAGTCTAGGGAGCTTGGGTATTTGTCACCCCAATCAGGGAAAGGGAGGAGGGTAACAAGAGAGGAGGCTCTGGAGAAACATTAAATGGGTCCCTCCCGCCATGGCCAGCACCCAACCAGCAGCCCAAGCGCCAGCGCAGCTGTCCGCCCCCCGCCAGAACCCCTTGCACAACCTCACTGTGACGCAACCCCAAGGGGAGGGTGTGTGAGGAACTGTGGGCCGTCTGGAGACCTCGTGAGAGCAGGATCCTAGGGTGCCCAGCAGTGAGGACAGGAGTCCCCGGAGCAGGGGTGTTTCCGAAGTTTGGGGCAGGACAGGGCCAGAGTGCCTCCAAGGTGTCTTACCCAGCATGCCTTTGTTGGAGTCAGACAGGCACATGTCCTTCTCGGCGCTGGGCAGCACGAAGCCCACCACAAAGACCTCGACGCCATCAGCCATCAGTGCCAGGCCAAGCACGAAGTAGAGTGTCCACTGGAAGCGGCCGTGGCCACACTCCCGGAGGATGGCTTCATACTGCTGGGCCAGCTCTTCCCGTTCTTTCCTCCGCTGTGCCTCCCCCCGGCCCCCAGGAGGGCCCTCCCCATCACCCAGGCCCCCCCTCACTCCAGCCAGGGGTGCTCCATCTGCCATTCGCTCGCCTTTGCCCCCAGATTCTGCCCGGGGGATGCCCTGATATTCCCCCTCGTAGATCTCATCATCCTCGTCGTGGCCCTCGGTAGCATCGCTGGATGCGCCACCCTCTTCCTCGTCCTGCGTCCCGTCCCCACGGTAATAGCCATCGGCGGGGGCAGGGTAGTCATCGTCATCATCCTCCTCCTCAAAGCGGGAGTAGGACCTTCGGGAATATTCATCCTGGACCCTGTCGAGGCCCTTCACCACCTTCTTGGCTGCATGCTTCTTGACTTCCTTGGCGATGTCTTTGGCCCCGCGGATGAAAGCTGCCCGGTCTCGGAAGCCCTCTTCCATGACGGGCTCTGGGGACACTTCGCCGGACCTGCCCACCCCGGCTCCTACTCAGCGTGTGCTCGAGGCGTCAGGGAGACCCTTCCCCCGGTTACTCAGATGAAGCGTGCTCAAGTGTCTTCGGTCACAGACTAGGAGAGTGTCTAGGAGGAGAAGGGCGGGGCGGAGCAGGGAGAGGGGAAATGGAGGGGGAGCCAGCTTGCGGGGGGCTGAGCTGGGGAGCCAGGATAACTCAGGAAAGGCCGCCTGCTTCTTTTCCAGGTGCCTCTGGAGATCTAGAAAAAAATCAGAGGGAGAAAAAGGAGGTTGCGAGGCCTAAGATGGTGAAGAAAGCCAATACTGAGCTCCTGTGAGCCCGGCTGCACCGTGTGGGGCCGACATGGTCCCCTCACTTTGAGCCCACGCTCAGTCAAAAGGGATGACTGTTGGGGCAACTGCGGATCATGCAGTATAAACTCCCTTGACTTTGACCTTGGAGACTGGACCCATGGGATTTGCTCCCAAGTGACAGTCATGTACACGGAGCTCTTCTGCTGACCCCCCCACCCCATGACAATATCAGACCCTTCCTTTACCACCAAAGAACAAAACAGGAGCTATGACAGACCAGAGCTCCCTACTCCGTCGGGTCTGACACTCGTACTGAGGGTGGAGCCTGCGGAGAATGTGGACAAGGAGCACTGAGGCATCCAACCTGTTGCCTTCAGTCCATGGATGGCATCTGGAGGGGGAACTTCCACAGTTCCATGTGTATGGGCCTAAAAGGAGGGGCAAGAGCTCTGCTCCAGAGTCGGACTTGGGTTTGACTTCCTACCTCAGCACTTCCTAGCTGAGTGACCACGGAAACGGCTCCGAACAGCCCAACCTCAGACTCCTCTTCCTTAAGAAGGGGAAAGCAGGGACTAAGTGACATAACGCATATAAGCTCCTTACCAGAGACCCTGGCACCTAAAAAGTGATGGATAAGTATTAGCTACTGCTCTCTGTGGTGATGGTAATACAGTGAGATGCCCTCTACTCGCTCGCAAGACCCCAGAACAAATGCCCCTTCTGGACTCTCTCAGAAAAGGCACACTGGCCAGGGGAAAGCTGGTTCAATGCAAAGCTCGCAACAGTTATGCAACCTACACTGAACCCTCAGCTCTGCTAACTTACTTACTAATGATCTTGTGCGGGTTACTTCCCGAAGACCCAGTGTCTTTATAATTAAATTGGGGGTAATAATCGCTATTTCTCACAGTAGCTATTCTACGAATATTAGTTTCCTTCCTTCCTATTAGATTGAAAAATGTGAAAGAAGCAGGACATAGCCAGGGAAAAGCAGGGGGGTCAGACGTGGATGTGGTGGCCCAGTGGCCCCCGTAAGCAGAGCTCCAAGCCCCAGGTGTCTGTGTTCATCTGGCTCCAGCAGCTGGGCCCACATGGTCTCCAGCCAAGCAAACAAGGGAAGACTCCAAAACAGGAAGCCTGGAACCTGAGGTCATGGAAAAGGGGGCAGATCAAAAGCTAAGAAGGAGGTGATGATGGCTGCAGTGTCCTTCCTCCAGGACAGCATACCTGGGCCCCTTTCACAGGTTGGGATGGGAACAGAGAAGAGTGATCACAAAGGCCGTTCCAACATGGCGGGGGGGTGGTCCAGGGGCTATAGTCTGCACTTCATTCCTCCAGGACCTCCCTTCCTAATCCCCCTTGATCCTTTCTGCTCCTCCTTCAGGAGTCAAGGGAAAAGGAGTCCACAAATACCGCATTGCGTAGGAGGCTGGTGTAGAATGAGGGGGGCCTTGCACCTCCCCCCAAAAGACATCCTCCAGCAGGAGCCATAGGAGAAGCCCCCACTTCCTTCATAAAAGCAGAGGAAGCAGAACGAGATTGTCATCAGAGAGCGTTCCCCTAAAAATATCCTGCCTGCTTCTGCTCTTCCCCATCCAAGTCCTTCATTAAATGTCATGCACACGCACACACGCACGCACGTGCACACGCACACACGCATGCACGCGCACACGCATGCCCCGGGAGAAGGGGTTAAGTAATGCTGTGTGGTTCGGAGAGAGGAACTGACAAGCAGAGCCTAACCCCCACAGGACAGATGTGAGCAGTGGACCGATGACCAGAACCACTGACCCCTATGTCACCTTCTTTCCTTTGTGGATCAGGGCCCAAACCATCGCCCATGAAAGAGAGGGAACAGTGGGACCACTTCAGCGCATAGCAGTTTGCTTTCCTCTTCTTTCTTTCCCAGGGAGGATCTCCCCCCCACCCTGAGGGAGGCAGATGGACCCACCAGGAGCCCTACCCTGTGTCTGTTGAAACTATTTACCCCTGAGGGTACATGCAGGGTAGGGAAGGCCCCCAGAGCCGCGGCGGAATGTGGTGGCTCAACAGCCAGTGCCCCCAGGGCCAACAAGCCCAGGAGGTCAGGAGAGAAAGAAGACAAATTCTTTGAGCTGGTAAGGAAGTGGCGCTATTTTTAGCCCCAAAAGCAGCACAGGGTGGCGAAGCCTGTGGGAGAGAGACAAGACTTGGAGAGGTGGAGGCAAAAGGAGACAAGTTTCAGGGTTACACAGCCCTTTAAGGGTGCCTG
>PVJL010013405.1:0-32492 GCA_004026885.1 Lyroderma lyra
CTCCTCTCCCACCCCCACCCCTTTCTCCCCTCCCTAACCCACTCGTCCCCAAATAAACATTAAACTATCGATTGTGTCCATGGGTTATTTGTTTGTTCAGTTCTTTTTTTCTTTGCTTTCAGTTTTATATTCCGCATATGAGTGAAATCATGCAGTTCTTTGTTTTTTCTGTCTGGCTTATTTCACTTAGCATGATGATAAGCCTACAAGGAAGTGTGTATGTTATCGGAAGCAGAATATGGCCCCCAAAGATGTTCATATCTAGATCCCTGTGCCTGTAAATCTGTTAACTTTCACATGCAAAAGGGAAGTAAGGCTGCAGATGGAATTAAGTTTGCTGAAAAAGTTGACCTTAAAATTGGGGGATTTTACTGAATTATCTGGGTGGGCCGAATGCAATAAAAACGTAGAAGAAAGCAGCAAAAAGAGAGTCAGGGCGAAGTGATGTGAGAAGGCTGCATTGGTAACTAAAAAAAGACTGCATAGGTAGCCAGATCTATCTGACTCAAAACAAACAAACAAACAAAAAAAAACACTCTTGATTGTTGACTTCATTGATCCAAGACTAGGAGACAGATTAATTAAATTATATCGCTTAGATGTTTTAATTCACCCAGTAGATGGGACAAAAAATATCAAATTGGCTCCAAAAGTCAGAATTAGAAAAGCAAGATCATTACAAAAGGACTTATGAATGTAGGGGCCTAACATTGCTTCTGTATAAGTTGGTATCTATAAGAATGTTTATGATGTACATAACAGAGACACCAACTCAAACTGGCTTAGCAATAAAGGAACATTTTTTGGCAAACATGAAAGAAAAACAAAAAGTCCACTGCTTTTTTATCATAGCTTTAATTTAGACTTGATCCAGCATTGTAGTGAGGCCAGATTTCCCTTCCCTCCCTCTCTCCCTCCTTTCCTACCTTCTCTGCTTTCCTTGTCTTGATTACATTTAAAAGCTAGCTTACCTGGTGTTCCCTAGATGGCTGACTGAATCTCCTAGGAACATGTCTTTCCTTTCTACAGAAAGCAGGAAAAAGAATGCTTTTGTACCAATACTCTCAGCTAAAAACAAAAACAAAAACAAAAACAAAAGCAGAATCAAAAAAAAGAAAAAGAAATTCTCAGTGATTCAAAGTTCAGATCACATGCACATTGCTGTCCAGTGGCATGAGAAGCACATCTTTCCAAGGCCATACCTGACTCTAGGAAACAAATGAACTTCCTTAAAGCTACATTGATTCTTATACAGGTGTTAGGAAACTTCAGACTGGTTCTTGGGTGACAGAAAGGCAGCCAAATAAACGCCTGAAGAGAGGAAAGAGGTTCTGCCAAGGAAACAGAAGTGACAGATAGTGTCAGAATGTTGGTTCCTTCTCATTCAGAAAGCTAAAAGCTGAAATCCTTTCTATTTTCAAATAGTCTGTGTCAGAGCAGTTCACTTATGTGGTAGCTGCATTTTCTATTTGTGCGTAAGGGTCCATAGGGACATTGAAATGCAAACATTTTATGGACACTTAGGTTTGATTTCCTATCTTGGCTATTGTCAATAATGCTGCAGTGAACACGAGGGTGCATAGATCTCTTTAAATTGGTAGTTTGAGTTTCTTTAGAAAAATACCAGGAAGTGGAAATGCTGGATCATATGGTAGTTCTATTTTTAATTTCTGAGGAACTTCCATACTGTTTTTCCACAGTGGCTGTACCAATTTACATTCCTATCGGTAGTACCCATAGACGGATGACTGGATAAAGAAGATGTGGTTCATATGTACGATGTAATAATACTCAGCTATAAAAAGAATGAAATCTTGCCATTTGCAACAACATAGATGGACCTAGAAGGTATTATGCTAAGTGAAATAAGACTGAGGAAGACAAATACCATATGATTTCACTTATAGGTGAAATCTAAAATACAAAATAAGTGAACAACCAAAACCAGAAACAAACTTATGGGTACAGAGAACAAATTGATGGTTGTTAGATGGGAGAAATGTTGAGGTATAATGTGTAGACTGCAATTGAAAAAAAATTTATATTAAAAAATATGGAAAAACAAAACAAAAATATTTTATGAAATCTTGATCTTAGCAGTATAATGCAGTGAATGAAATACTCAATGAAGGGACCCTAGGATTTATTTATAGTATTTCTTTCTGTAGCTTTTCTTTGTCTATTTGATAGGGTGTTAAAGCATTTCTTGAAAAACATTATTTGGCAGGACTCCATATAGACAACCCATTCCTTTATTTACTATGTATCTATTATTCTTTACCCAAAGTTACAGAGTGACAATCTTCTAGATTCTCTAAGACCTCTCAAGTCCCCAATAAACTCATAGCCAAAGAAATATGAATCAGTTGCCAATAAACACCTCTGTGGTGGAGTTCACATATGTTTCTCGTCAGAAATAATATATGCTTGAATGAAAATTCCAGAACTGTACCCACTAGACACAACATTTTGTTTTTAAGAGTTTCATTATGCCTCTTTTTTTTTTTTCTTATTGTCATGGCTAAACTACCAGTTAAAACATAAAATGTTGGTTGGTAGTTGAGAAGGAAAAAGACTGGTTTTTACCCTTTTCAATAAATGTCCTGGTTTCCGTTTCCATACAGGAAGATGTGGGTAATCCCTGTCTCTGAATTCTATTCTTACTTGGTGAAATAAGTTCATAGTTAATAAGAATATCTCTAAAGTCCTCTTAACCAAATTCAAAGCCTGTCATTATCCCATATGAGTTGTATGACCATTTAACCCTTCTCACCCTGTAAAATGACATTATCCCATATGAGTTGTGTGACCATTTAACCCTTCTCACCCTGTAAAATGACAATACTTATTTTAATTTTACCCTACAGAATTGCTGTAAGGTAAAAGATGAGGAAATACATTTAAAGTATTTAGTACAATGCTAGTTATGTAAAGATCACGGACCAAGTATAGGGAATCTTATCATTATTGTTTTTTCATCTGACCCTCACCCAATTTTTACAGGTGAGGAAACTTCAGTTTGGAGAGGTTAAATAACTTGTCCAAAGTTTCTCAATATCATGAGTGACAGATTCCTCTTAATTTTCCAAACACCTTTTGTTCCTTAAAGTTGTTGTTGTACACTTTGGGCCTGAACTGTTTAGTTTCTAGATATCTAAAGCAAGATTTATGAGGAAAGGAGCTGTGACTATATTTGTACCATTTTTTTCCCCAGAGCTTAGCATAGTTCTGGTCACATAAGATGTCTCTGATAAAAATTTATTCCAAAAAATCTATACATGATATAAATATAATTTTTTTTTTGGTGGTTCCCTAACTGGGAGTCGAACCCAGGCTGCAGCATTGAGAGTCCGGTAGTCCCCATTACGCCACCGGGGAACCCTCTAAATACAATTTTCTAACAAGATAAAACATGACTGATCCCCATAGTAATTATATAATTATAAAAGTTGTAAAATGATAAACACATTAATTTTTGAAGTATTTCATATGTAACTTGTGAGCTCATTCCACATATTATGCAGTTAGTCTTTAGTCACTTATAGGGTATATGTTAACTCTGCACACACATTTGCAGTCATTGGATATACTGTGAACTGTAGCACTATCATTAGTGAACCCAGCTGCTCCAAATATTAACTGTTTGCTCTTCAACTGGATCCATAGAAACTTCTGCTTACAGACTATCTGAACTAATACATTTTTATTGTTAAATTGATTGGGGTGACATTGGTTAGTAAAAATTACATAGGTTCCAGGTGTATAATTCTATAATACATCATCTGTGTGTTGTGTTATGTGTTTATCACCCAGAGTCATGAACTAATACGTCTTAATTCTAGATCTCCAAAGCAGAGAGAATCATCATTGGTAGGTGAAAATTTGCTATGTAACATTATATCATGCAAATGAAATATGTTGGCAAAAATAATTATTGTTGCTTATGGAAGGATTAATAGTTATAGTCTGCCCTATTTTCTCTTGAAGTTTAATTTAATTCTGGGGCATGCATTAACTGAGGAAATTAATTTGGGTTTAATTATGTATGTGGCAGTTAATACGCACACTTTTTATGAATATTTAGTTACATTGAACCAGCAACCCAGCAGGTATGCTTAGGCTAATCTGCTGATAGGGTGGATCTGAGGGCCGAGATGGTTTTTACTGAGTGGGTTCCAAGTACAATGTCATCTGTACTATGTAGCTATGATTCAAAAGGAAAAGCACTGGACCTGGAGTTGGAAGAGCACAGGATTTGAGTAGTTGTGCTATTAATAAGCTATGTATATTCCTAAACCTCAATTGAAGCATGGTAGAAAACTAATTTACCCTAGGGATTTGTTTTGAGAATTAAATGAATGAATGCATGTGAAAACGCTCGTGAACAGTAAACTGTTGCTTTAAATGGGTGCAATATCTATAGTAAACTTTTCATTTATTCATTTAAGGACAGATTTGTTTAAAAAGGTACATAGGATTGAACAGGCATCTAAGAGACAATTCAAGAAAGTATTTGTTGATGAATAAAATGTAGGTCAGTTGAGATTAAGTATAGAACACCTATTCACCACATGTATTACCATGAATAAAAATTTCATGCAACAAGAATGATGGTCGGATCATCTGCAGGTTTGCTAATTTCAGGAAGTAATTAATACCACAGTATTCCTGTATGGCTGTAAGTTAAAGGTTAAGATCCATGCATTCTGGGACCAAATTGACTTGGCGTAACAACAACATAGTTTTCCAGCTGGGTGACTGGGCTGTGTATTTCATGTACCTGAGCCTCAGTCTCCTCATCTGAAAACTGGGCTCTTAACACTTCCAAGGACTGTTGCGAAGATTAAAAGTGGCAATGTGTGTAAAAGAAATGTGCAGAAACACTTGCCCATGAGAAGTTTCTCAATAAATGTTAGCTTTGCCTCCAGTAGAAGAGTTTGACATTTTAACAGGATTCTTTGCAATGACATGTAACTTGAAATAGAATAAATGAAAACAGCTAATATCGCTATATAAACAGTGAGGACTATTGATTCTGGGCTTGGGCATATTTCGTGTTCATACTGTCAAGACCTTTCCTCTTTTTGTTCTCTTCTTTGACCTAGGTCTGTGGGTTTCCTTTAAGTGAGTAACATAATAGCGTAGAGCTGTCTCATCTCACACTGGGGTCCTATTGGCTCAGTGGGGGCTGTTCTGCCTCTATTTCTCCTTTGTTTGCTCTGCACATCCCTGTAAGAGAAATAAATGCTTGGGGAGGGGAGAGACACAGATACAATGGGAGAAGCCGACCTCAAGTTAATAGAATCTGGATTCTTTGAGAGCGAACATGTTGCTAGAGAAACCTGCTATATTCATTCATCAGAGTCTTTCTGCATTTCTTTACATGTGTTTAATTCTTGTTTTCTGACCTCAGAATGAAGGCCCAGTGATTCCTCAGACAAAGCAGGTCAGTGTGGACAGAGGTTAATCCTTCCATGTCTTTTACACTTGTCTGATGTGGAAGAGATTTGGCAGGTAAATCTTTACCTTTCAGAAAAAAAATTTGTTTTTTGCAAGAGAGAATAATAAATTCATAGCCAGTTAGCAAACATTTATTGATTGTGCATTCTGTGCGAGTTACTGTTCAAGGTGCTAGATAGTAGAGAAAACAAGCAACATTAACACCTAGGTTTTATTGAGTGCTCTTATGTACATTAGTGACCTGTGCTCAGGCTTAAAGAGTTTATCTTCACAAGCCTTAGATATCATTAGCTCTCTTTTATAGTTGAGAAAGCTGAGACTTAAGGAGCTTAACTAACTTGCTCAAGGACATATAGCTAGTGAGTGATAGAGCTGAAATTTGAAACTACCCAATCTAACTTGCAGCGTAAGCATCCTGCTGCAACCCGCACAATGGGAGCTAGAAAATAGCAGAGAGATGGTATAAATCCCACGTGACTTAGGTGACTAAGCAGACAGATAGAAGCACATTACACAGAATTCATATTTTATGAGGTATCTGGAAAGTATCCAGCCATGTAATATGAAAAATAGGGGCATTTGTGGCTGGATTTTTTTTTCCAGGCAGCCCTCATGTATGTATATACATACACACATACATACAATGGCTGTTTGGAAAATATGCAGCCATAAATGCCCCTGTTTTTCATATTACATGGCTGGATACTTTCTGGACAGTCCCTCCCACACACATACACATTAATACATTTATGCACACAGATTTTTCAGGATTCACTTTCTTGTCTTTTAAAGGTTCTGTAGTACTCAGTTGACAGTACATCTTGCAAAATATATTTGCAAAATATAGACATCTCTGAGTAGCATTTTATTTACTAGTAAAGTGAAATATTTTATTCACCCACAGGATGATTCAGAGGTGATAAGATGTATCAAGTGCCCAGTGCACTGCCCAAAACATGTTTGTTAATCAAAGTTATTCTCCTTCCCTGCGGTCATTATTTTTTAATACAGATGTGTTGTTTTCCTCTGCTGTGTTTAGTATGAACTCCTTAAAATGAGAACCATTCCTTATAATTACTTAAAATCATCCCAACATTTTAGTGCCCATCTCTCTCTAGTGCCTATTCTGGATTTGGATTTCTCTCTAAAGACTGATTTTTTTTCCCATGATGCAAAATACTGCTTGACTACAATTTCACTTTTACTGTGTTTGGTGAAAATAATCTTACATTTTCTCAAATTCCTGAGAAATTCCAGCTTTATACTCTTAAATGTGAGATTAACTCAGATGAAGACCTGGCTTGATTATTTTGATCATTGAGGATAATTTCTAAAAACCACTTTTTCTCCCTAAATTTTCTGATTTTTTTTCATTACCCACACAAAATTCAGTGTTACCACATGTTCCCCTCTCTCTCTTGTGAGGATAAAATTGCCCTCATACTTGAGCCAGGGAGTACAACCAAGGTTTGAATGTCATTTCCATGACCAGCCCCAAATTTTTTTTAAACTACTTTATTGAGGTGTCATTGAAGTGTAAAAAATGTGTACACATTTAATGTACATAATTCTAGGAGTTTAAGGCTAAGTATATACCTGTGAAACCATCACCACCATCAAGGCCATAAGCATATCCATCACCTCCTAGAATTTTCTCTTGTCCCCTTTATTTTGATATGTGTGTGTGTGTGTGTGTGTGTGTGTGTTAGGAACATTACCATAAGACCTACCCTTCTAGGAAATTTTTTTTTTAATTCATTTTTATTGTTAGACTTATTGGGGTGACATCTGTTAGCAAGGATTACATAGGTCTCAGGCATACAATTCTACAGTGCATTGTCAACTTGATGTATAATAAGTTCACCACCTAATGTGACTTCTCTTTCCATCCCCTTATATTTAGCTTCCCCCCCTCCTCTCCCACCCCCTCCCCTTTCTCCCCTCCCTAACACACTCGTCCCCAAATAAACATTAAACTATTGATTGTGTCCATGGGTTATTTGTTTGTTCATTTCTTTTTTTCTTTGCTTTCAGTTTTATATTCCGCATATGAGTGAAATCATGCAGTTCTTTGTTTTTTCTGTCTGGCTTATCTCACTAAGCATGATGATCTCCAGGTCCATCCATTTTGTCGCAAATGGCAATATTTCATCTTTTCTTACAGCTGAGTAATATTCCATTGTGTAGGAAATTTTAAGGATGCAATAGAGTATCATTAGCTGTAGGCGCTATGTTGTTTTGTAGTTCTCTGGTAGATCTTTATCTTGCATAACTAAAACTTGGTACCTTTTGCCCTTTACCTCCACAGCTTTCCCTCCTCCCCAGGGTCAACCACCAGTCTGCACTTCTGTGAGTTTGACGGATTCCCCTTTCTTCCCGGAGCATACTCCAGACCCTCCCAGGGTCTGCATTAGAGGTTTTCTGACCAAATGCTAAATTTTACTACCTGTGGCTGGGAGGGTGGATTTATAAGAATATGGCAGATGTCTCTTCACTTGCCTGAGCGTTTAAAAAGTCTCCCTCTCCGTTCTTTTTTCCGGTTACAATGCAAGCTGAGCTTGTTAAGAGGAGTCGGCAGCAGCTTCAGAAGCTGGCGCCCCTGGGGCCTTCGGGGGCTCTAGCTTTGCCAACGAGGAGCTTATGTTGTCCTGTGAATTCTGATGAGGCCTTTGAATTTGAGAAACTTCAGGACCAACTTGCGCTTAGCTTTTCTTGCCCCTTTTAACTTAAACAGTTTTATATTCCTTTTGGTTTTTAACACTTTGCACTACACAGACTTCTTCAGTTTTTCTCTGTATCCTGCTTACCTGTATAGCACGGGACAGATGCATCTGGAAGACTGTGTTATCAGAGATCTACTTCCCCCCATTTGGAAAAGACATAAACCCTTGACTTCAGGTCTACTTAAATGTATAAACAGCTCACAGCTGTTCTCAAACATGTCCTCGGTGCCCACTCCTTCATGGGTTCTTAGGCTTTTCTGACAATAAAATGAAACAAACATAGAAACAAACAGAATACCAAGATATGGCATTTGGGTGCTTGGAAAACACTTTAAAGACTTGGAAAGGAAAATGGTATGTATTGAGGAAATCTTAAAATCATGTTCACTTGTATCCTTCATTAAATCTAATACTCTCACTCATCAGATTATTGTGATAGGTGGACAAGCACAACCCTCCCTTTCCAATTTGATCCAAAAAAGGTTCCAGAGGGCTGCTCATGCATTTTCAGCTTTAAAGTAGCTCGTAAGAATACATACAACTGGTCAGTTGTACCAGTGTAGCTGTCATCATATAAATCGTGTAGATTATCCCTTCTTTCCTCCCTCTCTCCCTCCTTCCCTTCCTTCCTTCCTTCCACAGGCAAGTCTTAAGAACTTCGTGTGAGGACACATAATAAACCTGAGGTTGTGGACAAGTCATGGAGCACCTCAAAGAGACTTATGTGGGAGATTCCATGGCTTTGCCCTGAGCTTTGATGCTAAAGAGATTTACCGGATTCCCATTTGCTACGGTTTTCTCCCCGAGGAAGCAGGCAAATGGGTGGAAACACGTTTCTTCTTTGACTGGCAGCCCAGATGCTATGGCAGGCACCCAGTTGCAGGTAACAATCACTTTTCTGTACTTTGCCACAAAAGTTCCAAGAGAACTAATTGATTTTAGGTAACTGAAGCCTTCAAACTTCATATAAGAATAAGATGAAGGAGGAGAGAAAATTAAAAAGCAATGTGCATGGGAGAGAGAGAATGAAGAGGGAATGCTGAGAGGTATTTTTAACCTTGGGGAGGCGAAAGCATTTGACTGGGAATACATTTTTATCAGATATAGGTGCTGAAAATGAAAAACTGGCTTGATGTCAGCGCTTGTAAAAACACAGGAAAGAAATGAACTTTAATGATCCTAGAACACACTTGTGACTCAGTGTGCTTGGTGGCTTAAAAGAAGTGTGGCTTGTTGATTATAGAATAAAGAGAAAAGAAGAAATATGCTCTTCTGAGCTTGAAAGATTTAGGAATAGATCAGAAAATGTAGGAGCCGAACTTTGTTTTGTTTAATTTCTCTGCCTGTATGTCCCAAAATTTAATTCCATGAAATTAAATAAGTTGAGAGAAAAGTCTCACTGAAATGGGGCTGTCATGACACATTTTGGCAGATTGTAAAACATAGTATTTGGAAAAGAAATAAAAACAGATTATTAGCTCAGAGGAAAAAAGTAACTAAGAAATGGTCAGTAATCAAGTAACTGCAGCCATCGCATTTTGTAAGGCACATAAGTAAACGTGTGTGTTTACACGTACATGTACATCTAATTATACACCTATTTTTGTATTTATGAAAGAAGCAAAAGGAAAATGTACAGTAGATACAAATAAAGGTCAGTTAACATCACTGGCATTAGAGCTGGATGTAAAGCAGGAACCATGAAGGCCATTCTAGCTTTTTTCCCGATTTCTAGACCCTTCTAGCTACAGAAAATACTGGTATTGAACATCACGTGAGTAGGGTCTTATTTTTTGTGTGAGAAGGAAAAAGCTCTGAAAGGTGTCAAAGCTTTATTTGAACTCGAGGAGACTAAGAGTGTTGACTGCAAAGTGAAATGGCTGGTTTTAAGCTTTTAATGAAGCCTGAGGCAAACAGTTTATAACCCTGGAAATATTTAATTTGGGCAGGTTTATGTTAAGATAATAAAATAATTAGCTTTTCCTCATTAGAGGCATGCAGAGCAGTGGGGTGGTGTGTTTTGGAAAATTACATTTCTGCTCTTTGACTGACTTAACATGTGGATTGATGCAGATCAGATGGCTAACTGACAGGTGCTGTAACATGTTTACCTTGTTTTAACTAATTGCCTGTTCACTGGAAGTTCCATTTTAAATTAATGACTGTGAAGTATCAAATGCAAACTCAGTATCTACTGAGAAATTGGTAAAGAATAACAGTTTACATTGTTTCTCATCTCTGCTCTGTTCTTGGTTGCCTGGTATATTAAAGAAGCAGTGGACAGCAAACTGTGAACTCTGGTCAGATCCAGCCTACTGCCTGTTTTTGTGAATGTTTATTGGAAAATAGCCATGCCCATTCCTTAGTGTTGTTTGTGGCTGCTTTCCCCTTAAAAGGGCAGAGTTGAATACTTGCAACAGATACCATACACCCACAAAGCCTAAGCTATTTACTGTCTGACCCTTCCAGGAAAATGTCTGCAAACTCCTGCCCTAAAAGGGTAGGTACGCATGGAGGATGTAATGTAGAATTGTGCACCTGGAACCTATGTAGCTTTTATTGATCAATATCACCCCAATAAATCTAACAATAAAAAAAGGTATCGACTTCACTGGTGTATTCTGTAGTAGTTCTTGGCCAAACATTGTTTTAGCCAGAGGTCTGGTTTCACATGCTCATTAATTGCCATTGCAAAGTATGCATGTTTAGAAAATAAAATGCAAATTTGGTGTTTTGTTTCAGTCCTTTATTTTAGCCTATATGAGTCCTAGCACATTTCTTTGGATACTGTCTGCACGAGTTGATGAAATTCAGGATTAATTTTGGTGACTGATGAAACATGGCTTAATTTGGCATTGCTGTGCTTCATGATTCATGCTTTCTTTGTCACTGGACTTTATTTAGATTGTTTGCTTGGCCCATGACAGCTGTAGGGAATTGATAGAAAATCCACATTGCCCATTCTTCTTATACCAAAAACTTTGTTAATGTGGCATGAACAGAGGAAAATAACTATAATTCCTAAAAGTAGAATCTTTGGCCAGTTTTCCCTCTGAGTAAAGAAGAGCCCTGGCCTAGCTGGCTCCTGAGGTCATTGTATAGCTTGAAAATTTTGAAATAGAGGCCTGTGGTTGAGAGGGGAGCCCTCCTTGGCAAAAAGCAAAACAAACATAGAATTCTGTCTTAATGAATTATAGTGAATTGCCTTATTTTTATGTAATTTTATCATGTTATTTCCAAAAAAAGCTTTGTTTTTATTTGATTGACCTACTTTCTTAAAGGTAAACATCTTCATTGTTTTGCTTTATATCACTCTTTGCCCTCCCACATGCAAAATACTTAATTCTAGAAAAGTTTTAAGTTTTAAAGCGTCTGAGTTCTTAGATACAGCTTCTCCTTTCATTTTTTTTTTTCCTGACTCATTACCCAACAGACTCTTCCAGTAAAAACCTGAAATTTATCAAGGTAGTAAATACACAAGATGTCCATTTTCCTTTTCCAATCTATTCCTAGAGTTCTAGATTTTCAGGGGGATAAAAAAAGGAGAACACTTATTCTTTAAATGGACTCCATATCTAACTTAGACTACAATCAGGAACTGATTGATAAAGTAGAGGTGATTTGTATCCAATGGGGGGAAGTAGACATGCCATCTAAGAGCTCTTTGGGGTTACTGTTAATTAATTTCGTTCTTTAAAAAGAAATAATATTACTCTGTTGGGGACTATGCTTAGTGTTGAAAATAAAAGAAGAAACACACCACGTCTGTTTTCAATGAGCTCGGTCTCATGGAGAGATGTGCATTCCAGGCTGAGAAACTGACCAAGGTGATGATGACACTGATACATTCAGGAAACGCATGTTGGGTACAAAGAGGAGAAGAGGTAGGCGTGGGCCACATATTAAAGCAGTCTGTTGCATGTAGAAAACTGTAGGTTTTTTGAGAGGTATGGATCATATTGAGAGTGACTAGTCAGGAAGGCAACATGCAAATAGTGTTTAGCTAGAGGCAGAAAAAATCCATTTGTAGTGAACACATTTTGTTTGCCTTAAATGTTTATGGTGCCTGAGTAAACAGTTGTCTTTATCACTCTTAGGATGGTACAACACAGAAGAAATATGGATACCTTTTGTGTATTTATGTCTGGGTTTTGTTTTACCAGTCTAAATTCCTCCCTGAGAGTCTTAAGTCCCTCCTTTTGTGGCTTATCCTGATTGATTGGGTCCTCCCTTCTTCCTGTGGACATTTAGAAGTGTCTGGAGACAATTTTGGTTGTCACAACTGGGTGGAAGAGGGGAGTTTCTACTGCCATCTACTGAGTAGAAGCTAGGCATGCTCCTTAGTATCGTACAGTGTACAGGGCAGTCACCCCAGCTAAGAGTTGTTCTACTCAAATGTTAATGTCAAGGTTGAGAAACCCTGATTGAGAATTACATTTTCTGATTCCATCCCACTCACTGGCCTGTGCATAAGACATAGGATTTAATGAACAGGATTGAAGGCTTATGTAAGATACCTAGGGCAACCTGTAAGATTAGATGGAATTGGAGTCCTCTAAATGTACAAGCCTAATGTAGAGTTTGTGGTTTAACTTTTCAGTCCCTTGTGGCCAAGGGAAGTGAACCTGTCCACCTCCTGCATCTAACTTTTTATTCTGCTACGATTAGGCATGGCACTTGAGAGCCTTTCTTTACAGAGAATTTCCTTCATGATTTGACTCAGCTTCCTTTCATTACAAAATACTGTTCTTGGAGGAAGGCTCCCCTTAACCAGTAAACATCTGTGTTTGCTTGTGATATACTTCCCTAACTAAAAATTCACAGGTTCTCTCCTATGTTGCATAATGTGTTTCCCAAGTTAGCCCTGTATCCTCATGTTCATGCTTTCGATAAGAATAGATTTCCCTGGATTTCCTTGCTGCAGTCGCAAGTTGCTTTGCGTTTTTATCCTTCTCTGGTGTTCACAGCAATGGTGTTCACAGTATATAGAAATCAGAGAATTATATTTTAATGCCCAGGAAAGGAAGGAATGCTGGTTTCTAGTTATACATATAGTGCATGTAATGCATTGCATTTCTGACTTACCTCAAGCCAGAATGAAGAAATGCTGCGCAATTAGGAACAATGGAGCAATAAAGGCACTGGAGTAATCTTTCATACCGAACTCTTAGGGAGAGTGGTGCGAGGGGTGTAACTAGTCCTCCCCAGATAGGTAAATAGCAGTAAGCTGTGTCTTACCCTATACAAAAATACAACTTTCTCTTAAAGTCCTAAAAGAAACCCACAAAACTTCTCATGCTAAAACACATTCAGCATTTCATACCTAAATAAATGCAAACATAGAAGTATTTGTTTTTATGTTTCTGGTTATTTCAACTTCTTATAAATGCATTGAAACCATTTTCTCCCACAAATGAGGCCAGTTCTTAATTTGGGGAGCCTGTGGGTAGAACAAAACGTCATCTCCAAGGAGAGGAACAGGTGACTGTGTAAGACAAGTCCACCCCAGGGTGCCCTCCTCTGTCTGCTTGAAACTCTCCAGGACACAGTCGTGTCGTGCCCTCATCATCTGTCTAATTTGCTGCTGTTGCTTTTGTCCTACTCTTCTTCTTAGAGAGACTGATAATAACTTCATATTTTACTACTCTGCTTCACAGCACATTGACAAAGATACAATACAAATTTTTTTTTCCTGTGTAGTTCAGACTGTTAGAAACTACTAGAATCTAGAAATATACAGGAGAAGGGGACCTGAGAATTCAACTGGTCCCACTCTTCTCCCTTTGCAAATGATGAAACTGATGTTCAGCGGGGCAAGGCAAATTGATTACTCAGGGTCTGAGAACCAATTACAGGCAGACATACATTTGGTACTGGAACATTCCTACGGTGCAGACCCTGCTTCTTAGACCCTAGGGACATATTAGTCAGATACGGCAAAACAAGCAAATATGCAATGCTTAGGACATACTTATTTTCAATAAAAATATTCATTGTTTTCCTGAAATTCATATTTAACAGAGCATCCTGTGTTTTATCTAAGCAAAACAGTCTGAGACTGGGAGCCTTGTCTTCTTAGTTAATTGGAACATTTAAAAACATACACTGGTGACTGTGCCCAAACCCCAGAATATTTTCTTGATCACTGTGTGGATTTTTTGGTTTGCTTATGTTTTGTTCTATTTTTTTTTATAGTTCCATAACTTTAGCACCAGAAATAGAGCAAAAGATGTAAAAAATTGAGGGTAGGCATGGATATGTTTTTAGTTAGAAGCCTTGGATTCATCTGACGAATCCTACCGGTGCGTCATTGTTGCATGAACGCACCCTTTCCCAGTACTACGCAGGGGGAGGGGAAGCAGGCGGTCTGTCCTGACGTGCATTCGTAAGACATTCTGAATTCTGCTAGGAATAATTGTTACTTATTTTGCTTCATTAAAAAAATTTCCAAATATTTTACAAAAGAATGTCATTAATCAATTAAGAGAACAGAAATTTGAAAATAAAAATTAGTCACATGAGTACATAAATGTACTCATTTATGGTTTATTCATTTATGTATTCATTCTATAATCATTATTGCTTTTCAGTTCCATGCTTTATCAAGATAAATACGATAACTTGGCCTCTGCGATAGGAAAACTTGCCTCCTCAACGATGCTGGAACTAGTCTAATGTGGATGTGGCTTTTGTCCTTAGCCAGTGCTTCTAGACTAATCAAATGTCTTTTCAGAAATAAAATGATTTACTTCCTGCGTAAACAAGTTGGTACCACTGTTCCATGAATGAAAACCTGGTTTATGTTCTTCTAATGCCTTGGGCAGTCTCACCAAGTTTAATACCATCTGTCTTTTAGTAATGAGACATGAACCTGTTTGCTATATTTCTCTGCTGTTAGTAGCATCATGTGGTCAGGAGAACAAGGTCTGGAGCTAGACTGACGAATTTGATCTTGGCTAAGTCCCTTAGTTTCTGTATCTTCGTGCCTGTTTTCTCATTTGTAAAGTAGGGACAATGAAGGGGGCTCCCTCCTAGCTTTCTTGTGAGGTTTCAATGAATTGCTATGTTAAAGTTAGAACTGAGCAAGGCTCCTAACCAGCCTGATGTAATCATTGATGGTGGTTGTTATTTCCTTGCCTCATTGCTTGTATCTGCACATCATGCCACCTATGACCTTTGGATTTTTTTTTTTTCTTTGCTTAGTTTAAAGGTTTTCTGTGGCCACATATTTCCTTTGAATTTGAATGCTGACTTTGGGATTTCTATTAAGTCTGAATTTCACAGCCATGGTCATCACCTTAGTCCTCTTTTACATCAGGCTGTACCTCATGGGACATAAGCCCAGGCCTAACTCCTAGGACCCTTGCTCACATAAGAAAGAGTTTAGCAAGGTGAAATCCTGTCTGTATTGTTTACCACTTTGTCCTCAGTTTCTAGACTCTGCATGATTGGGATATAACACATAATTGCTGAATGAAGTAGAAAAAAGCCCTCCTAAACACTTAAGATTGACATAGTAGTTTTCCTAGACCAGGAGAAGCAATTACAGTTAATTGGATACATATCATTAAAGAAAAATCTTAGAGTAGATGATCAACCTCAAGACCCAGAATGTGGCATGTACACATGGGAAGACCCTCTGATTATTTCATTTCTCACTTCATAAAATTGTACGATATCATTCAAGTGATGGATTTTCCCAAAGTCATTAAAATTCTCATTTCCCTTTACTAAAAGAACACTAACATCGAAAATAAAGTTTTCTTGTGCAGGAATTATTGTTTATTTTTTAAAGGCACCATGGATTGCATCTTGAGTTTTTCCTCTCTCACTGATCTCATCAGAGGCTACCCTCCAGACTTCTTTCCTAGACAAAGAACTCCTCGTGGAATTCCTCTTTTTTATCAGGTCATTCTGTTTTTAATTTATTTTTATTTATTCTGTCAATGTCTTCTTAAGATTTATTTTTAAATCAGAATTATAGAACTTAAAATTTTGGGCCTGGGTTTCACAAGAGGTTTTTTTCCTATTTATTAGAAAAGAAGAAAAGACCTATGACACAGCACTGTTGATATCCAAATGAGCTTCTTAAATCTTAGTATCCATGGTGGTTTCAAGTTAAATTTAAAATTAGTCCCTGCTTTCTTTTGTCTTATCTCTTCCATTAGCTCTTGGGTAAGTGGAATGCTTGTCAGTTCTAAAGGAATGTCAGTTGGGTACTTGAATTTATTGCCTAGTTATACAACCGAATATAGAGCATTTTTAATGATCTCATCTCAGCTCCATATATTTTCTTCATTCTATTAATAGTTGATCCTCCTGCAATAAACTCTGTGATGCAACATTATTATGCTGTGGAAATATTGATGAAGGAGGTAGGAATTCAGTGAGCCCCTGAGAACAGTTTCTCCCTTCTCCGTCTAGAAAGGCTTGTAATTCCTCAGATTTATAACATTATCCTCCTTGAGTCCTTTGCTGGTGTTGGAATTCAGATCATCTCTCTTTCTCTGACTCAGCATGGATATGATGGCTGTTTGTTGGTTATATTTTGAAATGTTTATGAAGGCTCCTCACAGAAGTCTTGCTGTCTTCTTCCATGATCACGTAGACAACGAAGTTACCCTCCTCCTTTGAAGTTACATGTGGCCGTGTGACTTGCTTTTGTTCTTTCAAAAGTGATGTTAAGACTATTTAAAAGTGAGCACAAGCTTCCTCATAGTCCTTGTCTTTCTCCTAGTCTATTTGCCAGTGTTCCAGATAGTGGCTGTTCTGTCAACCTTGGTTCTGATTGGAGAGCAATGATGACATAGAGTAGAACTCGCAGCTGGATTGATGGAAGGTTAGCAAGAAATGAACATGGGTTGTTTTAGGCTACTAAGAATAGGGAATCCTTTGTTACTACAACGTAATGTGCCCTATTCTGACTGCTAACAATTCTGCAACATTTATATCTCTTTTTTATATATATATATATATATTTTTTTAATTCATTTTTATTGTTAGACTTATTGGGGTGACATCTGTTAGCAAGGATTACATACAATTCTACAGTGCATTGTCAACTTGATGTATAATAAGTTCACCACCTAATGTGACTTCTCTTTCCATCACCTTAAATTTAGCTTCCCCCCCTCCTCTCCCACACCCTCCCCTTTCTCCCCTCCCCACTTTGTCCCCAAATAAACATTAAACTATTGATTGTGTCCATGGGTTATTTGTTTGTTCATTTCTTTTTTCTTTGCTTTCAGTTTTATGTTCCGCATATGAGTGAAGTCATACAGTTCTTTGTTTTTTCTGTCTGGCTTATTTCACTAAGCATGATGATCTCCAGGTCCATCCATTTTGTTGCAAATGGCAATATTTCATCTTTTCTTATAGCTGAGTAATATTCCATTGTGTATATGTACCACAGCTTCTTTATCCAGTCATCTGTCGCAGGGACCTTTGGTTGTTTTCATGTTTTGGTCACTGTGAACAGCACTGCGATGAACATTGGGGTACATAAGTCTTTGCGGACAAAGGTTTTCAAGTCTTTTGGGTAGATCCCCAAAAGGGGGATTGCTGGGTCAAATGGTAACTCCATTCCCAATTTTCTGAGGAACCTCCACACCACCTTCCACAGTGGTTGTACCAGTTTGCACTCCCACCAGCAGTGTACCAGAGTTCCTTTTTCTCCACATCCTCTCCAGCACTTGTTATTCCTTGTCTTGTTGATAACAGCCATTCTCACAGGTGTGAGGTGGTATCTCATTGTGGTTTTGATTTGCATTCCCCTGATAGCTAATGAGGATGAGCATTTTTTCATTATATCTCTTTTTTCTTCTTAGTAGCCCCTGAGTTTTATTTGTGGGTCCATGTAGTTTCCAGGAAATTGACTTCTCCCACACTTCAAGGTGGGAGTATATGATTGGGCTAAAACAAGTGGCACATTCTATCTCCTGGAGACAATTGATTCAGGATTGGGCATGTGATATCAGATTGTCTAATCAAAATGCATTTAGGAGATTTAAAAAGATTGTTAGAATGAAGCAACTTTCTTTACTATTGAATGTGAAAGAGGGATAGTATATTTCTAGATGTTTCTATATTCCTCCTTGGGATATTGAAGGGACAAGCTTCGAGATGAAGTGGACATTGTAGGTGGTAAAGAAAAAAGAGGAAACCAGATTTTTGGAGACATCGTTGAGCTGAGGAGTCAAGCCTTATTGCAAGTTAATCCATACAATAATTTTGTGTGCCAATAAATTACCTTCATTATTTGATCTACTTTGAGCCCATTTTTCTGATCCTGGGACTAAAAAGACTTCGAATGACATTTGAGTGTGAGCTTTCTAATGTGATAGGTTTAAAAGGTATATAACCAACACTGCTGACCTGTAAAAACCACGCTAAGCTCTCTTGTGCTACTAGGAAGAGTTAATAAGTAGGGTAGGGTGAAACATTGGTGGAGACTGACTGGGCATCACACCAGAGGCTACATGACATACCAGAGGGATGAATGTTCAAACTCTATGTCTGCTACAAATCAAGATTGTGTTCTTGAAAAATTATGATAATTTGGCCTCTCTGAGTCTCAGCTATGCTATCTATAAAATAGTGATAATTTACTACAAGTTGTAAATGAGGTAACACATGAAATTTTAAGTATGCAGGGTAAGTTATTTTTACTCATAAATTTTAGTAGTCTTCCAGTCCCAGTGGACACTATATACTACTACCTGTTCACCTCAAAAGAGCTTGGGGTTTTCTCTGAAGCTAGTGCATTTTGCCTTTCCTATGCCAATGGAAGAAAGAGACTTTGTGAGTTGTACCTCATAGTATATGTCAGAGAAAATTGCAAAACCCTTATGACTTTGTACCTTAGAATACGTTGCCCCACCAAAATGAAGGCCTTTTTTCATTTATTAGGGATGTGGCGTATGAATGAAAAGACAGTTACAAATGCTGAGAAGATAGCTAAATATAGCATTTTATAGAAATACAGCATTTTAAAGAAAAGTATTCCTGTTTATGTGCCCAGCTCTGTACATCACAATCAGGATGTTTATTTTCTCTACTACTTTATCACACTGAATGATTTATCTAAGTTCATTCTACCAATCTAAACATAAGATAGAGAAAATTCCTATAGCAATTGTGATTACAAGTATTTCATGACCATTTTTTCTAATTCTTTTATCCCCTTACACATTAAGTGGTAATTTTCAAGGAATTTCAACCTAGCAAAACTTAGGTTCTGTTAAATATATACCAAAAGAGACCAAAACTTAGTCTATTAAAGAGCAAAGCTGGAAAATAATTTATATGTCTTTCTGATTTTTACCTTTTGTGAAGCCTTTAATGGAGGAAACCAAACCAAACCAAACAAAAAAGAAAAAAAAGAAAGGGAGAGCATAATTGTGCCATAATAGAGTATAGCAGTCCTATACTCAGTTTAATTAACTTTACAGTCCCATGGGAGCCATTCAACTCCTCAGAGTCATCAGAAAATTCTATAATATTTTATTCCTGTTTCATAGTAACATGGAGATTAGTTTGCTTATCCCATGGGATCTGAGATCTTATACACAAGGGATATAAAATACTGTTAAAAATCATTTTGAAATATAAAACATTGAAGCCGTGCTGTTGTTCTGAAAATGTATTAACTGGTTGGCACATAGTCGTTACTTGCAGAACCACACTGTGTTTTTATATTTCACGTTAAAACTTCTCGTTATTTTCTCATAGTTATTATTAGAGCATGGCTAGAGCTCAAGCAATGCATGTTAAATTAATGTGATAAGATATATTTGCCTGATATCACTGGTTTCCCCAACATGCATACATTATATGAATTTATGAATGAATGCACTGTTGGGGAGACTCAAGAGCCTAATAGTAAAGAAAAGATGGTTAAGACTTTGGTCTTTGATGTCAGAGAGATCTGTGATTGAATCCTGGGTACACACATGGCATCATAAGCCCTTGAGCAAGTAGCTCACTTCTGTAAGTTTTGGGTTAGAATGTGCTCCCCATTCTCCTGGGGAGAGAGCTCAGTCTAAGAGGAAGTTCTAGAGCCAGGGTCGCAAACTTTCTTTCTTAAGAGCCAGTGTTTCAGCTTGGGATGCCATAAAAAAATACCACAGATTGGGTGGCTTGAACAGACATTTATTCCTCACCAGCTGGACATCTGAGATCAGAATGTCATTCAGTTTCTTGATGAACGCCCTCTTCCTGACTGGCAAATGGATGCTCTTCTTGCTGTGTCCTCACACAGGAGAGAGAGCAGAGAGCAAGAGAGCTCTGGTTCCTATCCTCTCCTGATAGAGACACTAATCTGAATGAAATTATTCCCAAAGGCCTCACCTACAAATACCATCACACTGGGGGCTAGGGCTTCAACATACCAGTATCACATTTGGGGTGCACATTCTGTCCCCAACAGCCAGATAGTAAATACTTTTTGGCTTTGTGAGTCAACAATGTCTGTCACAACTCTTCAGGTCTGCCTTTGTAGTGCAAAAGGCTGTGTTCCAAGAAGGCTTTATGTAGGGACACTAAAATGTAAATTTCATTTAATTTTTATGTCACAAAGTATTATATTCTTTTTTTTATAATACTACTTAAAAGTGTATGACATATTCTTAGCTCATGGGTCACTAGAAAATAGTTGGCAGCCAGGTTTAGCCCACAGGCTCAGAGATGGCTGATTCTGGCTGCAGATGATTTGGACTCTCCTGATAAAGGAGACTTGGCCTCTTGAGTCACCAAATGGAGGAAAACTGCCAACAAACTAGCATCATCTACCTGATTTTCCTGTGAGAAATAAAGCTCTATATGAAGCTCTGAAATTATAAATTTTATTTGTGAGAGCTGCTAGCATTACCTTAACTAATATAACACCTCAAAGGAATATGTGAGAATAAAATGGAAACATGGATAAAAACAGCACTGCCCTAGCATGTAATGAGGCTTGTTTAATGGAGTATTCTTGCACACTTGCAGGCTAAGTCTACATGAAGGCACTAAACCCATCAGTTCTGAGACACCATTCATACCAGGGTAGTGACAGATATCCATCCTTGGAGGGTCCCCCATTGTTGACTTAGAAATGTTATGTAATCTAGGACAAGTTTGTGAACTTAACTGTCAGATTTTTGGTTATGACAACAGTTCTGATGGCCATTCCAGAAAAAGAGTTTCAAAATTTCTTTAAAGGGTGGACTAGGCACTGGCATTGGAGCATGGCTTCCCAAGGGGAGTACTTCAAAGGTGACTGTAGTATATAGCATTTTTTTTCTAGGATGAGTTTTTCACAAAATTGATTGTCCAACCTTGCATTTAAATAATGTCAAAGATTTTGATTGAAACTTGAAAAGTACAGTTTGTTTTATTTAAAAGACTGTAGGTACTTAGTTTAAATATTTCCTTTCCTCCTCATTTAATTTTAATGAATGCATGGGACATCATGTAGCCACAGGTTTGATCATTTGATTGAGAAAATGATGAAATACCAAACAACGATTGGACTGCATTCTTCGCTTTTCATTTGGTCATTGGAATGTTATTGTAAGAATTAGGGAATGAGATTAACATAACTTCAATACAACCAACCTGCTTTGTGTCTCAGAACAAGTTACGCTCATTGATTTATGTAGTATTTGGAGGAAAACTTTACGGTTTGCCTGAATTTATATGAAGTCTCTCAAAATAGTGGGATGTATCAATATTTTAATGTAGTAAATATGAAAAAGTAGAAAATCTGACTTGGAATTAGCAAGGAATCGGGGTTTTATCCAGGATAATTGTTTCTGAAGTAAAAAGTAGAAGGTAAACTCTTTTGCTATATATTTATAAATACAACCAGCTCCTCTGTAGAAGGGGAAAAACTTTTAATTTTCTTTCAGTTACTATATTGTGTACTTACTGTGCACCAAATTTAATGTCTGAAAGTTCAAGTGCATTATACATCTCACTATATCCTCACAGTGAATGAAGAGGTAGGTATTACTATTCCTGTTTAACATATGAGAGAACTGAGGCACAGAGGTTAAGTGACTTGACAAAGATTGCGCAGTCTCCAAGTGACAGGTCTTTAATTAAAATACAGAACACTTACATTTTAAGCCATTGTTTTAAACCACCAGCCAACACTGCACCCTGGAACGTGTATTTCCAGAGCTGAGGGTGGCATCTTCTACAGTATAAAGGTGGATTGAATTCTGAACTCTGTATCCCTGAGTCCCATTTATTCTCTCATCTGTAAAATGGGGATAATCCTGTTTTGAGAATAAAAATGAAACAATTTATATGAAAGAACAAATGCATGTTTCTAGTACCATTCACAGGACCTGAAAAGACGCATATGATTCACAAATATTTATGGATTAGAATACGACATAGAGAGACTATTTCACACCATTTTTTAGCCAAGTTTCAATGGGATGTTGGAATAAAATCATAGACATTGTGATTTCAACTTGAACATTTACATTTATGCCAAATCTGAAGTGAATGTAGTGAAACCAGGGATCAGGAATGCTAAGAGGAGCCAAAGATAACCCACCCTACAAACTCAGTGAAATTCAGGAGGGCCAGCCACTTCATAAAAAAGATGAAGTGACTTAATGACTTCGACTCAGCCTATTAATAAAGTTAGTTTTCTCTTGTAACAGGTATTTGTTTTTACAAATTGGAGCACAGTATACTTGACTTGGTTCATGACTGTGTCCTATGAGGAGCGGTACAAGGTACCAGTAACATTTTGATTGGAGAACTGTTGGGGGATGCAAGTGTTTTGTTACTCTCATGCTACAAAGAGAATTCAGTTCCATGTGGCCCCAAGGAGTAAAACTAGGATGGTGGATGGATGCCACAGGATGACAGATTTTAGTTGAGCATAAGGAAGAGTTCTCTAACAGGTTCAGCTGTCCAAAGATGCCTCAGGAGGTAGGAAATTACCAATCTCTGGATCTGTTCAAGCAGAAGGGATTCTGGCAGCTAAAGGAAAGTTGTCTTCTCAGTGCTTCAGGACTTGGGAGGAACTTGTGCCAAAGCCAGAAGCTGATGAAAGGCTTCTCCACTGTGCCCACCGTGAAAACTCTTTGTTACGGATTTTGCATACCCACTGGTAAAGCCTACAGCCCTCTTAGGTGTTTTAGTTCTTACGGAAAACATGGTAACTAACCTAAGAGATAGTTGGAGTTTGGTCTTGGCTAATAAATAATTTGTCCTAGAGTATAAACTTTAAAAAAGATTTTTATTAAAATATAGCTAACATATAGCAGTGTAAATGTCACAATCTATTCATTGCTTATTAATCCCACAATCTAAATTAGGTCTCTCTATTATGTCCTCTCATTTATGTCTCATTTTCTATGATTACCACCTTGCACATAGTAGGTTCTTTCCAATTTTCAAATCAGTAAAGTGTAGTGTACCAAAAAGGAAGCATTGTGATTGGTACTTAGAATGTCTTCTTGAGCACTGAGAGTTTTTTGAGGAACACTGAGCTAGACTTGAATTCAAATAGTTCCATCAGTTACTTGCTGTATATCTTTGATCAAATTACTTAAATATATGGAGCCTCAGTTTACTCATCCATAACAATATTACCTTTTATTGGTTCTTGCAAAGATTATATGAGTAAAAACAGAAAAGTGTCTAGCATGGTGCCATGGGTCATGTTAAATCTTAGGCACAGTGATTCTGCATGTTATGAAACCAGGCACATGCATGGCCACACACATCTAAAACTCAACTACATGATGTCTAAATATTCCCCAGAATATAGCATATGCTTTCCTTTCCTGTCCAAATGATATCATCCAGATTTGTGATCCTAGACTGATTGTCTCATTCTTTGTATTGTTCTTTAACATTTTAAAATGTTGGTTTTAGTATGTAAAATATATCTTTGGGCTTCTTTTCTCTTGGCTTTCATCTGACTAAAAAATACATGATAAAGACACAAATTCTCCTGGGTAAGATTCTTTTCTACATTCTCAACCTAAACAATTTTCGAAGAAGAACCTTGGAAATCAGGATTTGTGTAGACTTAACGTTAACCCTTAGAGTACAGAGAAGACAGTGAAACCTCCTAAGAGATGGCCAATATGGCCATCATTTAGAAGCCAGTTTTTGTATTTTCATTGAGTCGATAGATCAAAGACATTTTTTATTTTAATGTTTGGGATAATGGCAACAAAAATGGCAGAGAAGTGACTTCTGAAAATTCTTTTCTCTGTAAAAGCAATGCTGTCAAAAAATGTCAGAATCAATTTTTTCAGAACTTAAAATTAACCAAAGACTTTTAGCAACCCAAGAAAAGTTAATTCCAGAAAAATAGCTTTTTTTTTAAAAAAAGATAATCTCAATAAGAACAGAAATCTTTGTGGCATTTTAACTGCTCCCTACCCTCGTTCCTCCTGATCAGTCTACAGTAGCCTTGAAAACCAGTAACCCACAATCATGGTGAAAACCAGCATCCTGGAAGCCACTGGAGTGGCAGAACACAGTATGTGCTCTAACTGCCATGGAATGAAATTAGAAGTCAACAGGAGGAAATCTGGGAAATTCACAAATATGTGTAAATTAAACTCACATTCCTAAATAACATCATATACAAAATCATAAGTAGTTTACTAAAAGCTATTAGAACTAATTATTATCAGTTCAGCAAGATGACAAGATACAAGATGAATACACTGAAATCAATTACATTTTTTATATACTAAAAATAAGTAATCCAAAAATAAAATTAAGTATATAATCACATTTACATACAATAAAAAGAATAAAATAAGAGTAAATTTAACAAAGGAAGTGAAAAACTAGTATACTAGAAAATACATATTTAAAATAAATTAAAGAAAACCTAGATAAATAGAATTGATATCCCATGCTTATGAGTTGAAAGACTTGATATTGTTAAGATAGCAGTATTCCTCAAATTTATGTACAGATTCAGTGCACTTCATCAAAATCTCAATTGCTTTATGTAGAAATTAACAGACTGATTATAGAATCATATGAAAAGACAAGGGGCCCAGAATAGCCTAAATCATTTAGAAAAAGAGAACAAATTTGATGATTCATTCTTCCTGATTTTTATAATCTACTGCAAAGATACAGTAATCAAGACAGTATGGTACTGGCGTGGGACAGACTACATCCAAACTCTCCTGCATTTGCAAAGTAATACTAGGGCAGAGGGCAGTGAAAGCAAAGCTCCAATTGAGAGGCGGATATTATATTGACATACCCGGAAGGCATTTCGCCTCACTTATCAGTGGGAAGAAAAAGTGGTTGGACTTTGAATTAATGGAACATATATTTAAAGAAGATGCGTTACAACATAGATCTGGGGATATGCATTACAGTTTTTTTTTTTTTTCATTCCATTTAAAGCAACAAGGAAGATGATGTTTTGCCCTATGTATCATAGTGGAAACATTTTATGTCTTGCAGACTATGTTAATTTTGCTCATTCTTTTATAATTTATTTAAAAAAATCAATTCGTTTTAAATATCTCCGGTGATATGAAGGTTTTAATTAATTAATTAATTAATTTTTAAAAATCTGTATCCTCAAGCCACTCTTTGGAGGGAAAAAGATTGGTTTTACATGATCGCTTACCAGTTCTTTATTTTGGGAACAGCCTCTTGAATGCAGTCAAATAAAACTAGGTGTTAGTGATTACTTAAAGCTGGTTTAAGCCTCAGCCAGTGTACCATTTAAAAAATCTCTTTAATCCACCACCTCATCAAAGCTATTTTGCTTAAGTGGTTTGCTTTTACTATGATACACTAAAATGTTCAGCTAGTGATGAGACCCCAGAATAAAAACATCCTATAATTTAATGAAAGGAAATGCTGGTGCAGGTGTTGAAGAGCATAGTCTTCTTCTTTTCCTCAAATTGCACCTTCTACTGAATTAATTAGGATTGCAGGGATCTACGTAGAACTAAACTCATTGGCACCTGCTGCTTTCATTCTAGTTTGCAGATGGATTTGTTTTTACATAGAATTGTCCCTTTTTTTTTTTTTTTTTACCAGCACCAGATGTTATTGGTAGTAAAATATTTATATTCCCCTGACCTCTGTTTATTGCCTAATAATACATGTAAGAATATTAAAAATTAATTGCTTATTTAGTTTTATAGCTCCATAGATCAGCTAAAATGTTGTCTCCCATAATTGAAAAATTGAAATATATGTATATATTATAGTTATTACATTAATTATATATACTATATATACACACACACAGACACACACACACATACACACACATACTTACAGGAAAAATTGAGGGAAAGTGGAATATACAAGAGAAAAGAGTAAATTTATAGAGTCTGTTGATACATGCTAAGATATGAGTGGATCTTGAAAACATTAGGTTAATCAAAGAAATCAGTCACAGGACTGCATGTTATATGATTCCACTTATACAAAATCCCCAGAACAGGCAAATCTATGGTAACAGAAGGTGCATTTGTAGTAGCCTAGGAGTAGGGGAATGGATAGATTGGGGAATGATGGGTAAGGGTAATGAAAATGTTCTAAATTTGATTGTTGTGAAGGTTGCACAAATCTGTGAATATACTAAAAGCCATTGAATTGTACAGTATTAGAATGTAGAATATAAATCTTTAAAATTTAATAAATATTAATTAAAAATAACATTGAAACTTTAAAAAATTGTTTAAAAATCTTTGAACTTTTGAGAAGGCATGACAAATCATGTCTGTGGGTGAGATTTAACCTTTTTGGGTCCAAATTGTAACCTCTCCTCTAAAGAGCCCCACTATGTAACCAGCAGTTTTATCTATTAATATGACTATTGATTTCTTTGGAAAATCAATACTGGTTTTGGTTATTTTGAGGCATTAATGAGGTATTCTCAAACAATTTGGGAAATATAAAAATCCAGCTCTATTGTACACAAGGTAGGAGAAGAGACATATTCAAAGGAATAAAAATCTGACAGAAAAAGTCTTTGTTATGGACTCTCAACACCAAAAGTAAAATTTGATCTTTCCACCAGTAACTCTGTATGAGCTTGTTAAGGCAAAGTTAGGACAATCTAATCTAAAATTCCTAATCTGTGTCTTGGTAATATAACATTTACAGGGGATGAGAAAGTGCAGACTTGGCTCAAGTGATAAGGCTAGTAGTGAATAGTAAAACTAGGATTCAAATCAGCGTTTTCTGACCCCAAATCTCCTTTCTTTTCATCTTTTAACCTCAGCTGCTGATCCCTGACTATTGGCGGAACTGAAAGTACGTACAGATTTGGGTTTTGAATCTATATTCTTGTTGATCTTAATCTCTTAGAGGCGCACGCTCCTCTTTTATAAAAGGTAGACCTTTGCATTAGGTAATTTTAAAGGTCTCTCCCAAGCCTGATAAGTATTCAGAATACTGATCAATTTTAGAATGACTGGTGCTTTTCATCACCACTGGTTTAAATTGCCTTAAGGATTTAAGAAACACTTTCAAGTAATGCAGCCATTTAGACAGTTAAATCTCCATTTAGCAGCTATGAGATTCTTTTCTACTGAGGATGCACTTTTGTGGGAAACTGAACACTAAAAATTCCTGAAGGGAGGATTTAGCCAAGCTTACCTGACCCAGACATGAAAATGACATGACAAGGGAAAGCTGAATATTAATGTTTTGCTCTTAAGGAATGAAGTAATGATTAGAGACAGATTTTTAATATAAGTCACAAGAGGTTGTATAAAAGGAAAATTTGCAAAGTCAGTGCCTGGAGGTTGGATAAGAAATTTGTTCCTGGTACACAATTGTGTCTTTTTTTTAAATTCATTTTTATTGTTAGACTTATTGGGGTGACATCTGTTAGCAAGGATTACATAGGTTTCAGGCATACAGTTCTACAGTGCATTGTCAGCTTGTTGTATAACAGTTGTGTCTTATATGTAGACTGATCCTGCCCAGTGGATGAGCTGCTACGGTAACTCACTTGAAAAACTTTCTGATTTCTGGGTTATGCATGTGCTGTGTTTAAGAATTAATAAAGAAAATAAAGGAACATTTCTCCTACAGAATTTCATTTCATTACTTGATATAATTTTTTTTAAGTTGACAAAGCTTAAGTGGTTTGTATGAGAATTTGAAGCAGTTCTTATAGGAAACATGATGCTGTCAAACTGATTAAAACTGAAGAAAGCTTTACTGTGATCCCTTGCACTTGCTATTGGAATAACATGATAATGTTTCCTCCACAGAATTCCGATCACTAATAACTTGTTTAAATACTTGCAGTAATTTACTGAATGCTAATCTTAATATTTTTAAAAACTCATATGAACTTCATTTTGTCTCTCACAAATCTTTTTTGATAGATGGGACTATCTTGGCACTACATATTAAACAATTATTACCATTTATCGAATGGTCTGCTTATTGTGAGGTAATGCAACCTACCCTTCCTAAATCCAAGGAAAGTAAAGGAAGAATCACAGAAGGGATTTCATCATCATCTCTAGTTTTACTGCTAAAACACTTCTAGTTGTTCTATTTGGGCAATTCAGTTTTACTGGTTGCAGTGTGTGGGGCTAAATCTATCTATTAGGCTTTTTTATTTTTTCAGTTTATGAAACTGAGCTTAAATGAAGGCATTCTTTATATCATTTTGAGCTGCACTGCAAAACCAAACCATAAAGGTGTTTTCTTTGAATAGTTCACTCCAGGCAAGCTACCACAGAGAAAAGGCACTAACTTGTCTTTTAAGAGTATGCGCAAATCTTGAGGGCTTATATCTTCACTGTTCAAATCCTCACCCCCTTAATGGCTTCCCTCCCCCTCCCCCCACTTTTCAGTCCTGAAACAGTGTGATAACTTTCCCAGAAATTCTTCTTATGGAATCTCTCTACATTGGAACAACTTGGCACTATTTGTACAGTAACAGGAAGAAATGTCTTTTCTGAGATGTATAAAGAAGCAGAAGGTGTGTGGCTCACTGATTAGACAAGCTGAGCAGCAGCAGAATATAAGAGGGATAGAATAGAACTCAACTTAAATCAAAGAAAGTCTTTTGACCTGTCCATACACTCCAGTAGAAAACAGAACACAGTGGGCAGATTGGGATTTCATAGTAAATTATGGTGAAAGAACTCTACTTAAATTGCAGTGACGTTGGCAAAACATAAAATGCCCTCATATTCCAGTGTTATGGGAACTTTAATATGCCTAATGTTTTCTGAATTCCTAATGGAAGTTTCCATAGAAACATAAAGACCTATTTTTAGAAAAGACAAATTGAAAATGTCCCATTTTGAATCAGCAAGCACCATAAAAAAAGAATGGCAACATAGTTACAAAAAGCAGTCTTTCAAAGAGTTTAGCATAAACCTGAAATCCATTATTAAGAGGAATAGTATTTTTCACAAAAATTATTGACATTTGTATCAAGTATTTAATATTTTATAAGTCTCACATCTATTGGTTATTTCTGGTCAGAAGTCCCGTGACCATTATTTCACCTGGTTTTTTTTGTCTTCTCCATTTCACAGAAATGTAAGCTGAGGCTCGGGCAAGTGAGTCAGCTTGCCGTTTTCACTAACTTTTTGCTGAAATTATACAAGTACTGTAGAATGTGGGGCTGGATTTGAATTTCATGTAATAAGACTTTTATACTAAGCCTAGTACACAAACAGCAAGCACATATATACCAATAAAACAACTCTGAGGGAATCTAAGAAGCAAAAGAGGATCATCAATGTGGAAAAATCTCTTTCATTCAGAGAAGTATCTTATGTTTCCTGAAATGTTAAAAGATGATTCTAAAGTTTTTCTGTAATTTCTTTGCACAAAGAAAATGTGGTAAATCTTAGGATTTACCACATCAGCCAGCTCTTCTGATATCACTGATTGGATTATCCTGGAGGAGACATTATCATTAATCATGTAACCAGTAAGAAATTCAAATAATTATTGTCTTTCTAGAGATTGTTTAAAATTCCAAGTATTTACACAAAATTTTGGTCAAGGAAATTTATGTGTCTCTGAAGAAATTTAGTTTTCCCTATTATTTCTGAGAAATGATTTTTGCATATCAACATTTTAAAGTCCTTTCCAAACAAGTCTGATTCTTTCAGACAAAGGTGACATCATTTTTGAAATTCTCTAAATCTCCACATAAAAACAGATCACACCAATAACTGGCAGCCCCCAAAACCCATGGCAACATTTGCCACAAAACCAGGTGAAAGGTATCCCACACATTCCACAATACACATGAGTGAGGACAGCCATCAGGAGCTATAGGACCTACATGAAGCAGAGGGGAAGCAATAGGGTTTCTGATGATCTTGAGAACAGTGAGAACAAAGAAACCTCAGAGAGCCAGCTGGCATGCAGAAGGGCCAGCGTGTGAACCACTACTGATCCTGAGAGAGGTCTGTCCTTTCCCGTAAAGGGTAAGGATGAAGGACAGGTAGAACTGAGGCAGTCTGAGCACCATGGACTTCCCAAACTTCTGTTTTACATCTTCTGTCTAGGACAGGACCTCAAACTGAGGAGAAATCACCCTGCATGGAATGTAACTTGAGCAGCACAGAAACAATGTAGGAAAGGCTAGGGAAGGTCTGAATAAATGTAAGGGGGGAACGGAGCCTGAAAATCCCTGACAGTGGACTTCACAGTATGCATCCAGTAGATCTGTGATGTTAGAAATGATATTCTGAGCTGTGCCTCCTTCAAAAGGTTTAGATCAGTAAACTGACATAAAAATATTTCACAGAAATTGTTTTAAAGTCAAATCCAAAGTTATAAGAAAAGGAGAATGAGGAGTAAAATAACTTCCTTGTACATGAACATGTCAGAAACACTTGTCCATAGACATATTGTAAGGTCAATCTACTACTTAATAATGACATAAAAGACATTAAGAAAATGATATAAAGCATGGAAGAATAACAAAATTTAGAATTTTTCAGAATTTTTCTGTTTTTTTAAGTCATCCATGAAATGACTACAGGCTCAGACAAAGCACCACATGACAAATCACAAATAAACGAGAAGGAGATTGTGGAGTCCACATGCAAAATGTTTTAATTTTCTTCAGAATTTTATTGGCAGCAATGATATCGGCCTCATATTCTAAAATGGTTTTGTGAGTAATATGGAAAAAAGTAACCGACGAGGTATTCTGCTCCTACCATTCTCTGTGTCCATAACTTCATCTGCATAGTCTGCATTGTTAATATAGAAGAATGGAGTTACTGATGCCAGATACAAGGGATAGAACAAAATCCTGTAGTCTTGTGTTTTAATGAGGGTGGTGCATAATGCCTACACTGTCAAAAATCCTCATTTAACTTAAGTTGGCCCTCCATGTGGGCAGATCCCCAGCTGCCAGTCAAGTGAACTGAGTAGTTCAATTTAAAAAAATATGCATATAAGTGGGTTTAAAACCTGCATTGTTCAAGCGTCAACTGTAGTATATGGACTCAAGATACATTTTAAATTTAATAACAATAGTTATCATATAGTAATTACATAATTATATAGTTAGGTATTATATAGTATATATTAAGTATATATAGTTATATATTAATTATATGTAGTTGTGTATATATTACAGTAGTATATACCTTTATCTTTTTGTAAAATGAATTTGTTTTTACCTGATCCTGAAGTAGCTCTGAAACCTTGACCAAATAAATAATGCTGAGCACGTTAGGAGTCCAGATTGTGTTATTAGACTACTATTTCCCAATATAAGAAACCAAGAATTTGGGAGGAAATGGTTGATTCCAGGTCTCAGGCAGAAAATGTGCAAGATGAATTAGGAAGCTATGACAATCTAGTAGGGTCATGTTAAACGTGCTCTGGCGCCTGCTTGTAGAGGCCCACACTGGTCAAAGATGAGATCATTTGAACTTTGAAAGGGTGCTGTTGCAACTGATTGAAAGCAGTTAAACGTATTTTAAAATCATGGATTCATGGCTGTGTGTGTGTGTGTGTGTGTGTGTGTGTGTGTATGTGTGTGTGCGCGCGTGTGCACGTGCGCACACATGCACGCACCAACGGTTCTCAACCTGTGGGTCGTGACCCCTTTGGGAGTCAAACGACCCGTTCATAGGGGTTGCCTAAGACCATCGGAAAACACATAATGTACTTATGTGGACCAGTCACACGTGTAGAGAGCAGCTACTAATAATTTTATGGTTGGGGATCACCACATGAGGAACTGTATTAAAGGGTCGTGGCATTAGGAAGGTTGAGAACCACTGGCATATACTCTTGGCTTATTTTGGAGAATGATAAAGAATCAATTATTTTAAAAATTGGAAAATA
>PVJL010013406.1:0-10000 GCA_004026885.1 Lyroderma lyra
CACACACACGCACACTCACACACACGCACACACACGCCACATACGTGTGTCTGCATACGTACGACATATGTGCTTGTAGACACATACATAGACACACACGTACATATCGGAAACGTATCTACTCGTGTGCACAGACACACACACGTTAGCTCCACTTTAAAGACAGGAAACAAAGTCACAGCAGGATGCAATGTCTTGGCCAGAGCGTCTGGGTTAGGAGGTGACCACAGGTTGACGTGGCAGTGACACGGGTGGAGCCCCAAGGCCATGGACTGCGATCCTACATGGCCTCCTAGCTGAGGTCAGAGAGTGGTTATCCCGCCCCAATTCCTACGCTGACAGCTGCCCCCGAGTGAGATGGTATTCAGAGGCGGGACCTTCGGGAGGTGCCTAGGTCAGGGCGGTGGGGCCCTCATGAGTGGGATTCGTGCCCTAATGAAAAGGACCCCACAGAGTCCCCCCACCCCTTCCTCCACCTGGAGCAGGGGGCTGTCACAGGACCATGCCAACACCCCACCCTCACACCTCCTGCCCCCAGAGCTGTGGGGAATAAACGTCTGCTTGTCACGGGCGCCGTCGGCCTGAGGTCATTTGTCACCCAAGCTCTATCCTCCACACTGGGGCGCCTCTGCCACCTTCTCCAGCCAGAACCCCAGGGGCATCCCCCCGTGTTCACAGGAAGCTAAAAGCAGGAGAGGTCGTGGGAAACACCGGGTCCAGCCTCGCTCGGCACACAAGTGCAGGGATGTGGCCCTCAGCCCGGGTCCCCGTTCTACGTCTCCTGCTTCGCACAAGCTGCCAAGTCACCAGACTCCGCCAAGAAGAACACGTGCCTCTGGCTTCACCCACCTCTGCCCCGGACGCACCCTGAAAAGCACGGGCCCCGGAAGGTCTCACCTGTGCTGACCAGGGTACTGTTGTTGTACAGGGTCCCCAGGTGAGGCCCCGACAGCGACAGGAACGTGTGCAGCTTGTTGAGGTAATACCGGAACCGCGGCCTGGTGAGGACCGACCGGATGATGATGTTGCCGAGGGAATGACCGATGAAGCTGGCGAGAGAGGGACACGAGCCAGTGAGTGTGACGTCGGAGCCAGGGCCTGGGGGCACCGCGCGGCCCGCCCCCGCCCCTGCGCCGACTCCTGGGGCTCCGTCACCTGATCCGGGACACGGACAGGTTGTAGAGCTGGATGTGCTGGATGATCTCATCCAGCAGCCGGTCCGTCATGGTGTCGAAGTCTGCAAACGTGTCTGTCTGCGGGGGACAGAGGCACCGGGGTCAGGCAGGGGTCAGAGCGCAGCAGGACCGACGTTGGGGTTACAGGTTGGGACTCCTCAGTGTTGAGAAACCAGGCCCGCAGCCTGGGGTGCGAGGGAAGAAACCTGGGGGCACTGAAGCGTCCTCGGCCAGGAGGGTGACCCACACGAAGGGCAGAACGGAAAGCGAGGAGAGTGGCACGCATGCAGGGCCTGCCCCGTGCCGCTCGCGCTCCCCGGCATTGCTGTCCCCACATCACAGAGGAGGGACGGGCTCCGAGAGGGGACACAGAGCACGAGCCAGGATTCACGGCCACGTCCTGCCCTGCCCCCGGCCCCAGAGCCCTTAGACCGCACTACCGGGCCCCGTCCAGAGAGCTGGCGTCGGCCTGGAGGAGGATCCCAGAGCTATCTGTGTCTTCCGCGGGGCAGGAAGGTCCCAGGGACCTACTCACATGTCCCCACTTCATCTTCTCCCCTCACCCTCCTCTCCAGACCACATAAGAGCCTCCCTAGACTTCCCGGCCCAGGGTCCCCCCGCCCCCACTCTGTGTGCCCACACACCATCCTGGTGACTTCAGGAGGCTCGGGGAAGACAGGGCTCAGGGCTCCGTTCAGTTCTGATGTTCTTGTTGTCCTACCTGGTTCTTTTCAGACATTAGGAAGTCCAGTTTGCCTCCAGGGAGCCCCAGTTCTATGAACGTCTTTACCAGTCGGAGGTCAGCACTATTGCCTGAAAACAGCAGAGCCCACCTCAGACCCATAGTTACCGTATTTGCCGTTACAATCTGCATGTTTCCCCCCCATATTTGTGAGGGGAAAATATAGGCATTATCCAAGGTATGACAATTAAATTGGCGAACCTGTCACCATGTGCATATGTCATACAAACAACTCGGTGAGGTGGCATAACCATGGTCTGTCTGTGTCTCACAGCTGTGTTCGTGTTGACGTGTGGCGGTGTCCAGCTGAGTGGTGGTCATTATAGTTGCGTGTCTTTGTGTGCTGTCATGAGAATGTTGGAGCTTGAATGAGAGCCACGAACAAACATTAAACTTCTTGTTAAACTTGGCAAGAGTGGAAGTGGAATCACGGACATGTGAGTCCAGGTTTATGGGGATAATGCCATGAAGAAAACGGCAATGTACATGTGGATTAAAGGTTTTTCTGGGGGAAGAGAGAAAGCATCACGGATGAAGAGAGGTCAGTATGGCCAGTAAAGAGCAGAACTAATGAAAATGTTGCATAAATTCATTGAATTGAGCATCAAAATTGCCAGCTGACTGTGAGAAGCACAGCAGACCAAGTAAGCATCAATAGAGAAACAGGAAAATCTTAACTGAAAATCTTGGCATGAGAAAGGTGGGTGCAAAAAAGGTCCCGAAGGAGCTCACCAATGAACAAAAGCAAAGCAGACTCCAAGTTTGCCAAACCTTTAGGGGAGGCAAAACGATGTTTTGGGGCGTGTTATCACTGGTGGTGAGACATGGGTGTAGCAATACCACCCTGAACCGAAGGATCAAAGTGCACAATGAAGTCAGCTGATTCTCCATGACCAAAAGTGTTCCGTCAGTCCAAATCAAGAGTCAAAATGATATTGCTAACCTTTGTTGATATCAGTGGGATTGTTCATTATGAATTTGTACCAACTGGGCAAACAGCCAAGTTTACTATTTGGAAGTGCTGACAAGGCTGCATGAAAAAGTTAGATGAAAACAACCTGAACTTTTCACCAACAACTCCTGGCTCTTGCATCACGACAGTGCACCAGCTCACATGGCACCGTCTGTGAGGGAGCTTTTAGTCAGCACCCACATAACTGTACTGGGACACCCTCCCTACTCACCTGATCTGGCCCCCAGTGACTTTTCTCTTTACCCAAAGATAAAGGAAATATCAAAAGGAAGACATGATGACATTCAGGACATCAAGGGTCATATGACAACAGCTCTGATGGTCATTCCAGAAAAAGAGTTCCAAAATTGCTCTGAAAGGTGGACTAGGTGCTGGTGTTGGTGCACAGCTTCCCATGGGGAGGACTTTGAAGGTGACCGTAGTGACATTCAGCACTGAGGTACTAGCAGTTCTTCTAGGATGAGTTTGTGAACTTGTCAGACTTCATACATGGGTAGAACTAATTCCCTATCTATATAAATGTTTTTAATTCTTTTATTTATCCATTTGAGTTAAAAAGGTAACTCTAGAAATCAATAATGATATCTGTAGGCAAAAATAATTCCCTGGAATATAATAATTGTTTTTATATATACATATATATAAAAAATTTTATACATAGAATTACTTGTACCTTGTATCTGTTCTTGTGTTTCGTAATTACTTGCTACATAAAATTTCTTGTACCATAATATGTTAAAAACTAAATGCTCAAATTCCTTCATAATACAAAAAAAAAGTACCTAAATATAAAATGAACATTTGAATCAAAAAATTAAGACAAAAGGTTTTTTCCCTGTTAGTTTGGGCCAAACACATGGGTGTGCGTTGTGCACGGCAGAATACGGGCATCGTGTGAAAGCTGATGCACGGGGTTCTCTGCCCTCCTTCTCCCGCCCCCCGCTCCCCATTAAGCAGGTAACAAAAACAACTAAAACTAGTCCAACCCACCGGTCTTGTGCAGCTCACCGGCCCCTCCCAGAAGCCCTGCCGGTGACACGGGGCCTGGTGACACGGGGCCTGTGAGCACCCCACCCCCAGGAGGGAGGAGGCCCCCTGCCCCCCACCCCAGCTCCCACAGCCGACTCTGTCTCCTCAGTACCTTCTGCAAGTGGTGGCACTTAATGACATGGGACAAGGTGATTTCTGCAAGTCCCCTCTTGAATCTCTTGTTTGACACAGAGACACTCTAGGCCTGCCACTTACAGGTCGTCCCCCACACGGGCCCCTGCGGTGCAGCTACCTACAGCAGAATCAGAGAGGCCCTCGGGGACGGGCGCTGTGAATGCGTGAGCCCCGCGGACCGCCGGGGCAGAGGGGACCGGGGCCCGAGGTGCTGTGGCTGCTGCGAACACATCCACGTCTCCCCCCTCCCCTCCCTGTACCCATCCACACGTGCCGTCCATCCCTTCCAGTACTTCAGCCACGCACTTCGCTCCCACGACAGGTTTTTTGTGCCACAGAGACCCAGGCCGTTGCCCTCGACCCGGAGTACGTGCCCCCGTCCCGCGGCCGCTCGCTGAGCACCTGCCGAAGGGAGCACCTGCTCCAGTTAGTCCCTAAGTGCCGCACAGGTCACTCACGGGATGGGCGGCGGGGGGACCTCTCCGGGACTCACCGTCCAGGCCGTGGACACACACGACCAGGTGGATCCCGTCCTCCAGGTTCTCCTCCTCTTCCTCTGGTGGGAAATACGGCACATCAGAAGCCAGCACGGACAAGTCACTGTACAGAAATCCATCAATCTTCAGCTCTTTTTTAAACTTTTCTTTGGCCTGATAAAAACTGGAGAGCGCACTGATTAGTCAGCAGCCGAGCTGCACACCCCGCACAGAACGGGCGACACGCGGGGGCGCAGGGGGCACGGGCGTCTGCAAGGGCGTGTCCGCCGAGGGGCAAAGGCCCAGGACGGGCCCTCCGGGGAGGAGCCAGGGCAGCAGCTCTAGGCCAACCTCGGAGATGGGGGCTCCCCGAGAAAACCAGAGGCCACGTCGGTTCCGATCCTGTCGGTTTCTATGGCTCCTGCAGAGAAGGGGACCCCAAGATTCTCCCCAGCGGTGAGGACGCACGGGGTCTCCGGAAAGACCTCCACAGGGTGAACGCTTCCTCACCTGGCCCCCACCTACCTCCCCACAGCACATCTGAGCCCCCACAAAGAATAAACGCGTCTCAGCACAAGGGGCACCGCCGGCCTTGCGCGTGTCGGTCTGTGCGCCTGACGAGGCTGAGCGCTCAGGCTCGGGAGTGACACCGCCAAGGTCGGGGCCTCAGCTTGGCCCTGACGAGCCGTGCGCTCACCACTTAGCTCCCCCTCGTTCCATTCCTGTGTTGTCCGAGGGCAACGGCACTGCTCTCGAACTCATGACATCGTTTGGGGGATTAAGTGAAAGAATCTGCGTGAAACGCGCAGAGCAGCAGCACTTGGTACAGACGAAGCGGCACAGGAAATGCTAGTTACTAGCCATGTCGTCATCGTCATCAAGACGTCTCGTATTTTCTCTTCCGTTTAGGTGTCATGTTCAAAAACTGCCCCCTGGTCACATCTCTGTCACACTCAGGGTCCCCAGCCACATTCACACGCGTGAACCATCCCATTTACGCAGCGGCCCTCACTCAGGCCTCCTGTCTCCCTGCCTCCCTGACAGACGTGGCTACGCTAACGGCGGGGACAACACTGGCCAGGCAGCGGAACGTGCCCACACTGATGACATGGCACATCAGAGGCATTGCCCAGCCTTCACAGGACAGTGCCCCACAGGGTGTGCACTGCCCGTGCAACTTCTTTTGTGGCTATCGTCAATAGGTAATCCTTCAGCATTCTGCAAAGGAGGGCACGGGGTGGGGGGTGGGGGGGTTTGATGACGTGATTCCGCAGCACCCTTAATCAGACGCGTAGTTCCTAGGTGAGGGAGCCGCGTGGGTGCACACCCACCACGGGCATGAGGGGCGGGTCCCGGCGTCTTCGGGAAAGGCGTGGTAAACGTAAGAGCAAAGCTGGAGAAGTCCTTGTCCTCTTCCCCAAAGGCTTTTCCCAGTGTGCAAAGACAGAGGTACAACACACTCACAAGAGAGCTCTTTGTCGTCATAAAAACTGGGGAAATAAAAACGTAAATGCCCGTCCCTCCAGGATTTCGTTAGCCAACTGTGGTGCCCCCGGTCCATGGAATGCTGTGGAAGCATGAGCGTGATCATGCACAGACAGGTTCGTCCGCTCAGATGTTCCAATACCCTAAGTTGGAAGCAGTTTGCACGGAATTATCCTGTTTTTGCAGTAGAAGAGTATCTAGACACAGGGGCAGGTGGAGCCACGGAGGAGCTGACCCAGGGGCCATACTTGAGGGGGGCTGATTAGTGACACTTGTCCACAGTGCTGACGTGTGTGGTGTGAACGCGTGACTTTATTTAACGAGAAGATAACTGATTATGTCCATTTTGAAACTGCAGGCATGCCACTGAGAAACGAGTGGAAACATCTAGAAGACTGCAGGGCAGGGGGACCAGCACGCACGCACGCTTACCTGAACATTCTCCCGCTGACTCCCTCCTCCAACGTGCGGGAGCGGCTGGAGACCACCTCAAAGGAGCCCAGAGGTTGGTGAGTGATGGGAAACCCGGTCTGTTTGGAGAAGAACCCCGCCCTGGCCGGGGTCTCCTTGGGCGCGGACGAGAACGGGAAACACGTGGTGGTGCAGGAAATGGACAGGTTGACGATCTCCACGTGTTTCAGGCTTTCCACAGTGAAGGCTTCCGCGGGGCTCAGGGGGGATGCCGCGAGGGAGGTGCCCGCCCCGGGCTCTCGGTCCCCCCAAAGCTGGGAGTGAACGGAGCGAGTCCCGGTGGGGCACCCAGCACCGGCGTCGTGTGCAGCCTCCAGGAGAGCGTTGGCACCAGACACTCCGACGTCCGTGACGCCAGGCGCGCTGCCTCGCCGGCCGGCTGCAACCGGGTCAGGGGCATCAGCCGCTGATGGACAGCGCAGTCCAGGCACCTTGTAAGTCACACTCTCCACGGCGTCCGAGGGGCTGCTGTTGGGAAGAGCTGCTTTGCCCACATCCGGGTCTTTAGACATGCCCTCCGGGGTGCCCACCAGTGCCCCAGGGAAAGGTCTGTCCCTGGAGTTTTCAGGGGCTATGGCGACACGTGGCCTTCGTACACTAACACCTTTGGTTTCGATACCTGGGGGGTTCTCAGTCCTGCCATCAGGACGACAGGGTCCTTGAGGATCAGATGGACTCTGCTCAGCTTTGGGGATGTCCATGTACCCAGGGCCCTGCTGGTCGTCAGCATCCGAAACCACGCCTACAGGGGGATGGTCCACCACGGCATCCCGGGTGCCGGAGCCACCACGGATGTGCACGCCACGTCCTGGAGGACCGAGGCCCCTGACGGGCACAGCTGGGGCGTCCGCAGGACCTCCCCCTCGCCATGTGCCGCCCGTGTCCTCGGCAGACTCCTCCGGGCTGCTGATGTGGGGCGCAGATGCGGACTTGGTCAGCGTGGTGAGCGCCAGCTCCCGCTCCTCGTCCTCGAAGGGCAAAGAGCTAATGGAGGTGAGGGACGCCTGGATCCCGCTGGGCAGACTCGTGTTGCTGTCGGTGTGCCCGGCCTCCAGCGAGCCCTGGTGCAGGGCGTGTCCTCGCGCGAGCAGGTGCGACACCTCGCGGTCACTAGGCACTCCCAGCGTCCGGTTCCGGGCCTCAGACCAGGCCGCCGAGCTCGGCTCGCTCTCGATGCCGGAATCGGAGATGATGGAAGACGACCTCTTGATGAGCCCCAAGAGCACGGACACGTCCTCCCGCTCCTGGGCATGGGGGTCCTTGGGCGGAGCCCCGACGTCCAGGGAATCCCTCCGTGCGGAGTCGGGCCGGTCGCCGGGCTCGCTGGGGAGGAGCCTGAGGCTTGGCAGGGCCACCTTGCCCGCTTGGTCGGCTCCCTGTCCGAGTGCTGACTTCTCTGAAGACAGGGCGTTCGGGCGACTGCCACCGGCCACCCCTTTGCGCGGCGGACTCCTCTCTAATTCGCGGTCACCTCGAAAGCACCCACTCCCGGGCCGAGCGCTGAGGGCCCGGGGGGGCTCCGCTGTGCAGGGGGCCTCGCTGCAGGACCTCACGTCCAGGTAGGTCAGGGCCGGGTCCTGACCTTCCTCCAGGCCCAGAGCCCTGCGGGCCGGGTCCTCCTCTGCCAGCGAGCGCAGTCCCGCGTCCGGCCCTTGGCCCGCCGGGCGCTCGTCGTCAGGCCCACCTGGGTTCTGGGGTTCGCCGATCGTCAGGTACACCTGAGACTCAGAGCACGCGTCCGGGTGGCCCGGTGCGGGTTTGTTCTCGTCCGCCTTTGGACACCGAACCGCCTCTGCCTCAGGGTCCATTCGCGGTGGTTCCGTGCTGGACAGGACAAGGCTCCCCCTCAAAGGTGGTTTGCTACCCACCACACAGTTCTCTGCTCTGTCCTTTAGACGCGTGTGAGCGGGACTGGGTGCCGGAATATCGAAGTTCGGGTAAAGACTCCAATTATGACCTACGAAACGTAAAAAGAAAGAAAGAAAAGCCTATAGTTTAAGAATCTGCATTCACAAATTATCCAAGGGCTCGATTGTGCCATGAAGACACAATTGACTGTTACCATGAAATAAACCATTCAGATCCTTCCGGAGAGCGTCGGCTCACGCCCAGGGTGAGGACGGAGACGGTGAAAGCGCTCGGGACCTCTTCCCCACCTGGACGTGTCTTTGCATCCTGAGGGGCTAAGCCCACGCCCCTTCCTCCGGGGGAAGGTCCCACACTCTCGTCATTCCCTGTGGCACATCCCCAGGGTCACCACTGCACACGTGTAGGGGGACACGTCTGCCACCAAACAGTGAGCCATCGTGCACTGCCTGTTCCCACTGCAGAGAACCACTTGTTTTATGGACGCCTATATGCCCAAGGTCAGCCTCATGGCCGCCACGCGGTCACACAACGGACTGGGATGGTGGCAGCGACGCAGCAGGACACACACTGCGACGGTCGTCGGGGTCACTCAGCCCTGCAGACAGCACGCGCACAGCCCGCAGGGAAAGCCTCCACGAGGCCTCGCGTCCGGGAGAGGAGCACCGAGGTCCGTCACGCCCAGCTCTGCCTTTACGTGATCTGAAACACACGGGGAGGCACCGGCAGAGGCAGCCCGCCTGCCAGGACGGGGCTGTGTCCTGGAGACCACGGAGATCGTGCGTCACACAAGGAGAGGAGCAGGGTGACAGAGGCCGGGGCGTCGGGGATGCATGGTCTGGTCCGTGTGGGTGGAGCAAGAGCGAACAGAGGAAGTGGGGAGCGGGTAGAGAGAACCCCACGACAGGGAGGACCTTGAAAGCCCTGTACGATGAGGGCTCTGGGCATTACGTTGCAGGTAACAGGTGGCTTGGCGGATTCTTGGAATAGAAACAATGTATCAGAGGTATCACAGATGGTTCAGAGGAACTCGGGGAGCTGAGGGAGGAAGTGAATTGTCAAAATAGCAACAGCTGACTTTCACGGCTACAGCCGAGGAAAAATGGGGGCGAAAAAGGGTCCGAGTCAAGGACAATGGATTTAGAGCTGATTCCAACGAAGAGCATCAGCGGACAGTGTTCGTAGCTTCCTCTGTGCTGGGCACTCCGGCGTTCCAGGCGTGAGTCCACCCACCGCCCCCAGGAGCCCTGTGGAGGAGACATGACTACGCTTCGGCCCAATTGCACCCAGTTACTAATTGCTGGGGCATAAAAAGATCCGAATCCAGGCAGTCTGGCCAACTGCCGGGGGCTTGGGCAGACTGCTCCATCCCCTTGGGACAGGGGAGGGAGGGGCTGGGTGGAGAAGGGACTCCAGGGAACAGTCTGCGGCGAGTGCCCGGCACGCAGTAGGTGTTCCAGCTACGGTACACCACGGATACGTGCTATTATTTTAATGTGCAAAGCCCTATTAACCTCTTTTACTTCCCCTTTTCCCTACAGTAAAAGAATGGGATGCAAATCTGATAACCTCATTGCAAGTTATCAATATGAAGGTCACCAAGCCCTTCGGGAAAAACACAGAACTAGTTCTTTCTTAGCTGATGTCT